>BOSO01003424.1:176952-239473 GCA_018403395.1 Gorsachius goisagi
CTTCCCGCCCTCGGCCGCGGCGCAGATGGTTTTAATCGGGGCGCCGGGCACGGGCGAGCCCCCGGGGGGGCCGTGTTTTCCCAGCGCCCCGAGGTGGCTTCGGAGCAAGGGTACCTGGCGGGAGGAGAGGGGAGGGAGGCAGCGGCGCGCCTCCCAGCTTCATTCCGTATGCCCCGCTGCGAATCCAGCCGCTGCTGAGAGCAATTCGGTGAGGGGCTCCGGGGTGCCCCGCTGGGGGCTGGGTCCCACCGCACCTCAGGGCACCGCCCGTACCGGGGGGCGAGGCGGTCTCTGCGTGGGACAGGCGGTAAAGCCCACGGAGCCCAAGCAGGCCGCAAGCTGCCCGGTGCGGGCCGGCTCCCCATCTAAGGGAGGAGAAACCCGCACAGGGCGTTCGGTAGCAAAAGGGTACAAAAGAGGCGGGAGGCTGGGTGTCAGCAGGACCGCGAGCACTGCAAAATACAGAGGTGGCACCTAAATCCTGAAGTAGCGTGTAGGCACTTATAAAACAAGTCACTTCGCAATATATTGACCCAATGATAACAGGAACAGAAAAAAAAAAAGAGAAGAGCGACACGTATTCTGTAACTGGAAATGCGAATTCCAGCAGCGCATTTCTTGAACTTCAAGCACATGCTTGCTTTCCTTCCATTGACAGAAATGGAACCGAAATGGTGCTCAGCCTTAGGCAAATGTTCACAAGCTTCCCTATAGTAGGGATGCCTCCCTGAGCCCAGAGCAGAGTACTCAGGATAAACTATGCTTGGCTTGCCCTACCTCATCAACAAAATAAGATATATGGTCTTGAGATATCCTGATCTGTCATCCCGCGCAACAAGGAAATCGGGTGTAAATGTCCAGCGTTTCATAAGCCTCCATTACGTTTCAACGGAGTGAACGCACAGGAAGTGAGGGCAACTTTCATCTGGACTCTGATGTGAATGTCTGTTTCAAAGCAAAAGCTGTTTCAGCTGTCAGCCTTCTTGGGACAGATGTATTTACTCAGCTGCAAAAGGAGCACTGTGTCACCAAACATCAAAAAATGGTGGGAGTTTAAATTTCAACACACAAGGAATAATTTACCTCCTGAACAACAAGCTACTGCTGCAACTACCAGGCAGGAATATAAAATGAATACAATTTTCTTTCCCTGTTACGAAAATGACATAGGAGGGCCTTTTCAAGTCCATTTCGCAAGTGCGGGAAGAGAGCAAGCCCACGCGCTTCTCCAGGAGACCAACCATAACAAGGAACAATGCTCAAAGATGCTCCAATTGAGCAGGAAGTTCCTCTGGCACACCAAACAAACACCTCAAACATGCTAATATTGCCTTTATCAATTTGGGGTTTTTCTCCCCCATATATGGTGCATTCAGTCCGCCAGACCTCAAGCAACTGGGCAGCTGCCTAAGCTCCTCTGACTACAGGAGACCCAACCTAAAATTAAGTTGTATTTGAACAGCGAGTTGGGGCCTTCAGTGTATTTTCATGAACAAGCAGCCTGTGAAGGGCTTGTTTATTACAGGAGCTGGCTGCTGCTCTGGTTAAGCAACTCGAAGATGATAATAAAATGCAAACTGGGAGAGGATTATTTTTCTTGTTTGCCAAACAGATTACAGCTAGCAAAGCCCCACAAACCAGAGCGAAGGACTTGAAATATCAGGGCCTGCTTGTTAACCTTGGCCACGCTGCACTTAAAGAAAGTTTCTGCTCTGATTTTGCCCTTCCTGCTGTCACCTCTGTGCAAGCAAGGTTCACAAAGCCGCAGAGCTGCTCTAATTTGCACGTACCCACAGTCACTTTCCAAGCCGGTTCCGTAGCTCCCGGTGGCGCCTGCGGCCTCGCACGCTGCGGGGCTAATGAAGGCCCTGCACTGCCCACCCGGGCCAGAGGCAGCTTCCAGGGAGCAAATTTGCTTGTCTGGCAAATCCTGCTTGCAGCAGCCCAAAACGCTTTGTGCTTTCTTTTGACAAACCAGGGGGAAAGGGCTTTCTCTGGCAGAGGAGATGTAGCGGTAGCTTGCAGGCGCTCTGCCCTCTTGACAACACCTGTTTCACTCGGCCAACCACCACCGCACACTGTAATTATTATTTTGTACCTCACAAGTTTAAAAAAAACCCAAAAACAACAAAACAAACCAGGGAGTATCGCTTTCTGCTACAGAGACCTCGGGGCAAAGGCACACGGGCACCGGCCCGCCCAGCCGCGCCTGCCTCCTGCGAACCGGGGCTCGGCATCCTCCAGCTTCTCTCGGCTCTTCCCCGTCGTCGCCCAGCGGGGACAGCCGCGGAGCAGCACCCGGGCGCCTCACAAACCCGCCGCCGCCACCAGGAGCGGGGCGGCTGAGGGAAGCTCACGGGAAGCTCAGGGAAAGCCTGCCCGGACGCCCCTCCCTCGGCCGGGGCGGTGGCTTTACCTCAGGGCAGGGCAGGGCGCGAGCCCGCCCCCGGGGTGGTGGCGCGGGGGGAAAACAGAGACCCCCGACCGCTCCGCGGGACCGGGCGCCCAGCGGGCTCTGCCCCGGTGCCACCGGGCGGGGCCGAGGCGGGGCCGCGCTGCACCGCGCTGCACCGGCGGGGCGGTGGCGCCCCCTAACGGCAGTGAGGGAGGAGTTGGGGCGGGGCGGGGGCGCGTGCGCACTGTGACGGCGCCCGGCGGCGGCGGCGGCGGCGGCGGGATGGAGGGGGCGCGCGCGGGGCGGACGGAGGGGCTGGCGCGCGCCGTGCTGGAACGGGCGCGGCGGCGGCGGCAGCGGCTGGCGGGAAGGCTGCCGGCGGCGGGAAGGCTGCCCGCCTCGGCCCCGGTCAGTGCGGCGGGAGGCGGAGGCGGGGCGGGGGCGGCCGCGGCCGCGCCGGCAGAGCTGCAACAGAATAAATCGGAAGCGCCGGGCCGCCGCGTCCTTGAACGGTGGCGGGAGGGCTCGTACCCCGTAGAGGCCTAGCGTGTGCGTGCATCTGCGTGGGACTGAGCCGCGCCTGTGCTTTAACGAGCTGGAAGCAGCTTAGCGTCCGCCCCGCGGGTTCACGCATGGTTGCTCCCCCCCCTCCCCCCCACCGCTGCGTTGCATCCAGTCAACGCCAGCGTGAAACGGTGGAGGGCGCTTGCAGACCGGCTGCCCCCGCTTTGCAGGGCGGCGGAGCGGGGCGACCGCGCCATCCGGCGACCTCTTGGGTGTCGCGGTGCCCGCGGTGCGGGCGGGGGGCGTTGGAAGGGCGGTGCGGGCGCTGCGTCAAAGCTAAGCACGGCAGGGCCGCACGCCACCGTTTCACCCGGGTGTTTTGCTCTTTAATCACCTGACGCTTTCTGCTAAGCAACGAGCACCGCGCTACGAGTTACCAAAAAAAATGTCTTTGACTGCAGGAAGAAGATTCGGAACGTCTCAGTGCAGCGTTCGCTTCAATTGTGAACTTGATGAATCACGTCACAAAGGAATGCGAGGTGAGGTTTCACGCCGACCCGTGCAAAGGGGAACGCTTACAATGTGCCTGGCAGAGGCCCGTTCACACTACTTTTGCTGCAGAAGTACTACAAAAATTAGACTTTGGTTTTTGCTCATTGCATGGCAAGAGCTCAGCCAGTCAGCCTGTGATGCCGGCTTAGATCAAGAAATTTGGGGCGTTCACCATCGTGCAGTAGGTTACGTGTTATCCTGACCAACTGGTACTGCCACAGCTGATAATCACCGCTATCAGCATTTTCCATAGACAGTACCCATAGACCAGTACAGATCTTAGCAGAGGGTTTATCTGCTTCTTGGTGGAAAGGCAATATGGTTAGAGAGACAGAAATGTCAGATGATGTCACAAATTACACTGTGTCAGCCACCACACAGGCTTGTGGCGCGTTACAATGTACAGAGCTGCTTCCAGTACTGCCAGGTACCTCTGCACCTTTGCTGTGGAGTGGCTTTACAACAGAGTAGCCCTTTGTTTTCATCACGTCAGCGTGAACCGCTCGTGCTGGTGGATAGAGTCAGGGTGGGTGGCAGAAGTAAGGGAGAATTTGAATCTCGAGCAAAGAGACTGCTTTGTGTCACATTTGCTCTGAACTTAAAGTTAACCTCCCCAGTAACATTTAAGCAAACTCAGTTTGTGATGTTGCTACTGGATAAGGAGCGTGGGCTCCGTTCTGAGCAGCACCGTGTCTTTATTCGTGATAAGTAGAAAGTGAGAGGAGAGATACGGCATACAGGTGCACAGCTCCACTGCTTTCATGCTGGCTGTGGTGCCAGGTGTCATCACTCTTCTGGGTGGAGGGACTGGGAGCTCATCTCTGCCAGCTCGTCCTTGTGAATGCAGCCCTGCAGCCCAACTACTGCATTAAAGTCTCTGAAAACTCCATCACAGTTTACATTGTCTATGCCCTTTGGGATCTGCTGTCGTAATGCAGCAGGGAGCTCGTTGTCTGCAGAGTTAATAACAGAGGCTAAGTCTTCAATTAAATTAGAGAAAACAGTAGTTTAACACACACCAGACGATTAGCTCTTAAGCAACTCCTTTATCAGTTTCAAAGCAGTGAATCCTAAAACAACTGAGGCAGAATAGTGTTTTACACAAGATGAAACAAAAATGTAACAGTGCAGAGAGACTCGTCCTATGCCCTGTTAGGAGTATTAGAGTTGGAACAAGCAGCGGATGACATCCATGTTCATGCATCAGCCAAGATGGTACTGCTTCAGTCATCTTCTATAGAGAAGGAGAGTCATAAAAGGGCAGGGAAGGGGGGGAATTCTCACATCCACAAGTTCACGGATAAAGTTTACAAAATGCAAATAAAAGCCTACAGCTGAACATAACCATTTAGGCCCTTGAATGCAAACAGTTACAATTGTGATTTGAGTTGTTTAGAGTTACTAAGGGACCAAAGTTGACCCACATTTCTTACCACAAGTTTGCTTTCATTTCTTTTCTCTTGTGAAGTCATGTAAAAGAATCCATCTCTCCTCCTATGACACAGAGACGCTCTGTGAAGCATTAGGTCATAGGTCAGAGATTTGATGTATTTTGGGACATAGCTCCACAGTAAACCACAATACAAGCAAACAAATCTGTGGATGTATGCATAAGCTCAAGGAATAAAGCACAGCAGTACATTTGGAAATAAGAATTGCTGTTGGCCTTATTGTTGTTTAGGCTTGACAGTCGGAGACAAGGAACATATAAGAGAAATAAAATAGATACTTTTGGAACTTGTTGGTCCCTGTGATCAAAAAGGTAACCCGGGGAAGAGTTCTCTGGTAACAACAGATGGCAGCAGAGCTCTGTACTCAAATATTTAATTTGCAGTGGGGAAGATTCAAGCCCCTTTACTGTGGAACCAGAAAAGGCCTGTTGTAGACTTAAATACAGTTCTGAAAACTGCTATGCTACTGGTACCAGCCTTGAAAGACACTTTAGCTTCTTCACCAACTAATTTTTCAGTATTAATGTGTTCTGCTTTTAGAGCACTGCTCCTGCACGTGCCCTGCAGAACCAGTCTTCACTGGTGTCATGGTTTAATCCCAGCCAGCCACTAAGCCCCATACAGCTGCCCGCTCACTCCCCCCTGCCCCGGTGGGATGAGGAGAGAATCGGAAGAGTAAAAGTGAGAAAACTTACAGGCTGAGATAAAAACAGTTTAATAATTGAAATAAAATAAAATAATAATAATAAAAGAATATACAAAGCAAGTGATGCACAATGCAATTGCTCACCACCCACCAACCGATGCCCATCCCATCCCCAAGCAGCAATTGCCGCTCCCTGGCCAACTCCCCCCAGTTTCTATACTGAGCATGACATCATATGGTCTGGCATAGCCCTTTGGCCAGCTGGGGTCAGCTGTCCTGGCTGTGCCCCCTCCCAGCTTCTTGTGCACCTGGCAGAGCTGAAAAGTCCTTGACTAGTGTAAACACTACTTAGCAACAACTAAAACATCAGTGTGTTATCAACACTATTCTCGCACTAAATCCAAAACACAGCACTGTGCCAGCTACTGGGAAGACAATTAACTTTGTCCCAGCTGAAACCAGGGCAACTGGCTAGGTTGCAAAGCACCTAGCTTGCATACACATCCTTATTAAGGACCGATAAACTATGCCTTCTTCCACCAGAGCTTTTCCTGAAGAGCCTGATCAGGTAGATGTTTCCAGAGCATTCCTTCTGATATTTTCATGAATTCAGATCCAAGGTGTCAGAGAATCCCTATGTATTGTGTCAGGAGACAGGCATCTAAAAACAGGGCTGAGAGTTTTGTACCAAGAGGCAGATGTCCTGTGGGCATCCAGGCATTGTTTTCATCCTTGCACAAGAACAAACCAGCCAACCGATACAGAAGGTCAGTAGCTGTCCAGTTCCACTTTTAATTGTAAATCTGCAGTAGTTGTAAGCATGGCCTTTATGCTTCTCCACATAATATTCTCTGTTTCTGTTATGGTCCAGAAGTACTATAGCTTCGTGGCAGCCTGTAGATGCAAAGAGCATGAAATCAAACACATCTGCAGATACCACAGCAGGCAGGCTGGGGAAA
The DNA here is from genome assembly GCA_018403395.1 of Gorsachius goisagi. NCBI lineage: Eukaryota > Metazoa > Chordata > Aves > Pelecaniformes > Ardeidae > Gorsachius > Gorsachius goisagi. Next base: position 183,460 of record BOSO01003424.1, read on the forward strand.
GAGAGCTGGAGTCCTCCGAAGAAGAGGTAAGTAGGTGGTTTTGGTTTTGATTAAAGGTTATTCCTTCCCTTGCCATGGGACGACTGTTATCCTTCTATTGTCTGTCACGCTTGCTTACACTAATGTATGTGGTTTGACATCATGGACACATGAACACCTGGACTGATCCGAGCCTTCTGTTGCCCATTGGGGAGGCAGAGTAACTTCACCCAGTGTCATATCAGTCCTTTTGTGGAGAAGAAAGTTTCATGCACATAAAGCATCCCTGCTCTCAGGGACTGACTTCGCCTTTTGTGTTGTATCATTAGAAAACAGTATCTTCTCCTTTGCAGAGGACTGAAGACTCCGTAGCACCCAGTCAAGCTCAAACTTGCCAGCAACATGTAAGTTTATAGAATACTTTGTTTTTAAATTGAGGTGTAGCATTTCTTCATCATTTTGCATCAGGCTGGTTAAAATTAGTGATCAGGTGCAGAGACTTTGTGATGGCACAGAATATTAACCAGTGGTGCGTTCACAATCCTCATGGATGTAAAGGTGGGCAGTAGAATGGGCATAGAGACTTGCACAGTTAATTATAAACCAGACTGTGGCATTCTGGCACATAACCAGTTAAGAGTCTACTTTATATTTTGGACTGGTACAGAAGGTCAAACACTGTGATTAACTTTGGGCTCTTGTGAATTGCATCAGCAATGATAATCCAGCAGTTCTCCAGTCTCACCTCATTTGTGCTCCTGCCACATTCCCTGTGCTGATGAAGGGCATGCAGCAAGGCAGTTGCTTAGCCAGTTATGCTCAGCCCTCATACAGTCTCTCTGAAGACTTTTTTTTAAAAGATTTTTTTTTTTAATTATTTTTTCAAAGCCTGACACCTCAGCAAATCAATTTTGGGAACTTCTAAGCCACAAAAGATGAGAAACATGGAATCTGTACCACAGCACAAATTAGTGGGAGCACCCTTGCTGTGTGTAAGTTTTCCAGGTTTATGTTCAAAACCATTTACATTGGTAACTTTCAACTTGGTGAGGCAAAGATTACAGCATGTTGATTATTTCCATTGATTGAAACATTAGGTGAAATACTGAGTATGGTACTTGCTAACTTTTGTGTTGACAGAAACATTTTACAGTTTTGTCCATGCTGCCTGTTATACAGCAGCTGAAATGTAATTTTTTTTTACCCAAATTCAAAGTTTTTGTGGGAAATCTTAAGATGACTAAACAGTAATGAAACTTTCTTTCCCCCCCCTAAAGACCAGACAAGCTTCCAAAGACATCTACATTGAAGTTGCTCCTGGCACCTATTCTGTCACAGCAACCTCAGAGGACATGGTGCAACAAACCCACGTGGTAGATGTCAACGCAGGACAAAGTGTTGATTTAACTTTTGTTCTATGATGTTTGTAGTTTCTTGGCAATCACAGGAATAAAATACAAGGCTGTTTTAATGCATGTAATGAACTGTGTATATCTTTGCTTGTTAGCACTTTAATAGTATCCTCCTCTTTGGGACTCCATTTTTATGGCCTGTATATTTGTTTTCTACTTAATGCAATTATATGCAGCCCACTTTGTACACTGATTTTATAAATATTTGTACATGGTGTGCCTTAAATCCAATTATGTGACCGTTCTTCTGGTTTAAACAATTAAAGATACAATCAGTGGAATAAAATACATGGTCTTTGTGGTGACAGCTTCTCTTATATTATTTTCAGAAAGAACATTCATGTCACATTCTTGACTACAGAAAGCATGATCCATGTGGCATGAATATGGATGTACCTTAGCTTCTGTGAGCTGGCACAGATTTTAGAGCAGCTGGCTCACAATGCATCTCTCCTATCTGTACTTTTATTCTGATAAATAAAACACAAAGGAAATTCACCATCTAGAACCCCAACTCAGGAAGGTACTTGAGCATATGTTTAGTATAGGCACGTATTTGACACTTTAAAGTCCCGTCTCTTTGCAGGCTCTTACCTAGGCTAAAGACCAGTTAGCTGCCTTTTTCAGTAGGCAGTAGGGTACCCTGAATTGTCTCCTATTTCCTGCAGGGGAAAAGTATTCCTGAGCAACTGCATACTGCAGCTTATGGCCAAGCTCTTACACTTTAAACATGAGCAGTCCCACTAAAGAGACTCCCTGGATATGTACCTCTCCTGAAGGATCAGATTCCACGGTTAGAATTAGTGACATGACCTATATATAGCCGTAATCTTCTTGTAGCTGATGGTATTAAGGTTTCAGTTAATTTTCATGAGAATATAAGATTCAGTGACTCGAATGCTGGATCTCTAGGCATTTTGTTGTTTGTATCCACAGTAGCAGGTCCTTTACCCTGTGGCTACTTTCTCTTCTGCTTTAATCCTGAAAAAAATATTTTCAGCTGTCAGCTTGTATTGTTTCTCCATTCCTTCTGGCTTTCTACAAAAAGAAATCGCTCTGCTGAATTCTTCCTGCTGACTCCAGAGAACTGTAGACAAATCAGAGGTTTATTAGACCCTTGCTGTGCCTCTGTTCAGGCTCTTAGCCCTCATACTAGTTTACCTGATCTCTCCAGAACTGTAAAGTCCAAATAATTAGGAATTTAATATAAAACCTTGGAGTAAAGAATGAGGATGCTGAAATTTGATGTGGGTGGAAATAAGAGGTTTTTCAGTTATTAAAATTATACAGTTATCCATAAATACATTCTAAGAGAACACCAAAATCAGAACTTGATTTACTTAATAAATGTAACACTGATATAGTACAAGCACTTTACCTGAAATTTCAGCTCCTGAACTTCATCAGTTGTCATTTTATTGAATTCTGTTTGATCATGTCTCTCTGTGCTGTATTGCAAGTGAGCTCTTTGCTGTTTTTTCTGTCTGTCCTCTTCTGACACGGTCTGTGTCGTCAAGTTTGTAGTCTCCTATGCAAGTTGCCTTACATTTATCATCTGACTCTGTTTTCTTTCTTGCTGCTTTATATCTTTGTTTTTCTGATGCTGCAAAACCTTCTTCCTGGAGAACAAAAACAAATTGCTTGGAACTCTAGTCTAAAAAACCAGCACCAGTGTCTTTGTAACTGCTGCTTTGCTGGCTGTACGATAGGTACCCCTGCCTCATGTAGCTTTAACAACGGTATCATTTCTGTGCTAGTGCAAACATCAGTGCTGAAACACAGAACTGCACTATAAGACCAAAGAATTTTCAGAAGCTGTTAGGCTTTGACCAAAAACTTTGCTTCTTTAGAAGCTAGGAGAATTTTTGATGACTACAGTGGGAGGACATCAGCCCCACAGAGAGCACGTCTGGGAAGCCCGCTCCCCAGCTTCACTTGTTTGTTGCAAGTTACTTCTTATGCAGGCTGTGTTACACAATAAAACTGCTTCAGCTGTCTCAAGGAGTAGCAATGTATCCCCTGAGTTCAAAGAGACCAAGGGCTATTTTACAGGAATAAAAGTATGTCGTTATACTCTGTATTACGACGTTGCATCCATTCATGTGATTCATGCTGCCAGTTTGGGGCTACAATGAAACCACTCTGGTTTCTTTTTAGTTTTACCAAAAGGCAAAGCTTGTCACTTCAGTGCATGGCTGTGACACTTGCTAATACAGAGCATGTCTGCCTGGAGCTCCATACTAGCCTAAAAATTCCTAGGAAATCAATTGCAAAGGTGAGTAATCACAATTATTTAAATAATAAAGTAGGAACCATACAGGTAATAAGGTGGTAGGCATCTGCTTAAAATTAATGCTTATGATTGTGAGAATACATTCCAGTATATTCTCTGCTCACCAAGACATGTCTTTAACAGATTAATCTTCTCCTTAAGAAAATCATGCAAGTTTAGCACATTCAAAGTTTTACTGTGCAGTCAGCTCACAGTAGCAAGAGCATGAAGGTACAGAGGAGCTATTATTTGATTTCTGATATATGATTTATTAACTGTACCCCGATGCTCTTGTGCAGACCACTGTCTCTGTTCATCTTGCCATTCTTTTTCATCTTCCCTTTCTTCCTGCAAGCTTTTTTCTTCTTTTCTGTGCTTGCTTTTTTTGGCATTCATGTTCTGATTTTTTTTCCCAAGTTTTTCTAAAGCAGGAGGGGACCATGGCCAACAGAAATCAGACCTAAAAACCAGGGTATTGTCCTTATTCGTACCTGTGACACAGTTTGCTTACTCTCTGTCCCCTAGCTTCAGGGTAGGGATCTGCTGTTTAAACTGCTTGCTTCCTGTGAGGGAGCAAGAGAAGATACTCAGTAAAGACTGTTTACTAGAAAAACCCTGCTTTTATTTTTCAGAGAGAGAGATTGTGACTATCAGAGTTTGACTGGCAGAGCCCAGCACCTTTCCAGATTGAATCTTTTCTTGTGTTTTATTGCTGCTGACAGTCACATCTGTCCATTTCTAGGGCCACTCATGTAGATACCTACTTCCATAGGACTTCACTGGGTTGATGTCAATGGGCATTTGGCAAGTTTCTGAATTAAAATTTGCATTACTGAATGCTCACACAGTTACTGGCATAATTTTGTCCATTTTACCAAGTAGCTTCAGCCTTTCCTTAGGGTTTTGGGATTTTTGTTTCATTTTAATTAGTGGAGAAGTTTCCTGCTTAACAAGCAGTTAAGTTAGAAATAATGTATTTTTCTAGCCAACTTCCAGACCATTAACAAGAATGTTTCTTCTAGTCAAACCAACCGCGTCCTTACATAAATACAGTATGAACACAGATTACCTTACCCCCAGTGAAAGCTTGAAATCTCGGTCTCTTAAGATTTCTTTCATTGTGAGTTGCCCTCTAGGAGACTGCTTGATGGTTTCAAACGTTGCACGCTGATTAGTCGGAGCAACACGGGACCTGTCCCCAGTGGAGATGGCTTTGGATTCCAGCTTGCCCTTTGTACATGTGCTGCTGCAACTGCCAGGCCCTGGGAAGGAGTAAAATCATATCTAAGAGTGAAACCAGAACTAGAAATGAGAGGAAAATGTACTTTAAGCCTGAAAGGAATTCATTCAGATTATTCTGCATGGACTAGCTGCGAAGGTTAATGAAGATGGTAGCATCATAAAAAGCATAGGAAAATGATGGAGAACAAACTCAGAGAGGGACAATCTACGCTTCCCAATTAAATTCATTGTTCTGGTAGTTTTATAATGGATGAGTTGCCAAAAGAAGAGCTAGCACACAAGGTGAGGCAGCAGAAATGTTGGGGAGGGATTAAGTATCATATCCAAGACTCATATGCAAATTTCTAGCATTTATACCAGTAAACTACAGGCAAAGTGACTGCCCAGATGAAGGGGGCCCAGAGCACATTTGCTTTTTTCCCCTCTGGCTGCTGCTTCCCCGTGGGGGTGTTTAAAGGTACCTGAATTACTGGGATGGGACTTGTGGCTTCTTTTCCAGTATTTCCACTTGGGTCTTGCAAAATCCTTTAGCCTGGGCTTCTCCAGACAGCTGGAGCCTGTGTTCACAGCACTGTCCACCACAGTACTCTTAGTGGGGAATGGCTCCAGGTCACACTCTGAATCAGAAGAGGGGGAAGATGCTGCCACAGCTGCTGCTGCTGCTTCTTGCTTTGGGCCTTTCAGTTCTAGAAGGCAGGGAGAGGGCTGGCTGCCAGACTCTGCCTCTTCGGTTTCGCTCTGAAAGACCGGAGACCTGGGTGGAAGACACCACCAGGCATCAACACGGGGACGGCAGCAGCAGATGCACCTTACATATGCTGATGAACAGCATATACCATCACAGTGATGGTGGAAGCATGGCCAGCAGGGTGAGCAGAGCAAGCAGTGTTTGGCAAGGCTACGTGCAGCACAAGCAGGAATCAGAGCTGGTTTAGGACAGCAGGAAAAAAACCAAGAGTTAGTCTCCAGACTTTCTCTGGGCTTCATCCTGCTGGTGAAGGGCATGTGGATCATCTCTACAATCCTCTCCCACAGGCTAGGAGGGATCCACAGAGCCACACCTCGTGGGAGTTTCACTTTCTTGTCATTCCAGAACTGGACCATAATTTCTTCATCTTCTGAGGCTGTTGACAGAAAAGGTAAGCAGCCATAAGCAGCTGGCCTGCCGGGGCAGTGCACATGTACAGGTCAGGCTTTGCAGCTTTATGCACTGTCTTCTCCTGTCAAGCGGTAGGATCTACTATCATCCTTCTCTGTAACACCTCTCCTACATTAGCATGATAAAATCACCCCCAGGTGTACCACTCAGTACCAACGTGAGCATTCAAGCACGGATGGGTGCTTCCTCAGAGCCACCTCACTTGTATTCCTCATGAAAAGGCCATCTTCCTTCACATGGCAGATACAGCCTTGTCCGAGCAGATGGGAAATAGCACATCTGCAGACGCAGATGATGACATTTTTATGAGTCACAACTTCCTTGCGGTCAGACCGGTGAGGTTACACACACATATTCATCAGCAAGCCCCATCAACTCCTGCAAGCTTTAAGCAGTGCTAAACTAGTCTGTGCACTGGTGGTTCGCTGGCAGTAGCACCACGACACAAGTTTATTCTGACAGTCTCACTCACGTCCCAGAGCAAGGTGAGGAAGACAGCGGTGGCATCTTTCTTACCTCGTAAGGGATCCCTTGTCTCAATGCCCATGAGGACGGTGCCTGGGCCATACCTCACCATATCTGGCTCCCAGGGTGCCAGCACTTTGTCTCCAGGGAGTAAGGAGTGCTTCATCCCATTTGCATATTCCAGGATGTCATCCTTTGCTGCTTTTCCCACACACACTGCATGCTTTCCATATGACACAAGTGGTCTGGCAAACTCCACCAGGAATGTGCCTCTTTCACTCTGTTACCAGGAACAAAATAATAGTTCCTCTGAAAAACACTCCGTAATGCATCAGGTCATGTAACCTTCACCAGGAGGCCGTGCCGTGGCTATGTGGCTAGGTCAAAACACCAAGCAAGCCTGAACAGTAACTAAGTAGTGTGCGGTGTTAGTCCGGCATTGAGACAGCCAGAAAAACCTCCGTGAGTCTCACCAGAAAGCAGGCTGTGTGAAGCATATGTACAGACCCACTGCCACTAGGACCTGTATTTTCTTTCAGAAACGAAGAAGCTATAGATAGAGTGCAACTGGATTTCACAAACCACGCCATGCGCACCAGATAACAAGGGATACCAAAGCCATTCTTCAGTCATGCCCAAGTCCTTTCTCATTACATACAACATTAACTCTGCTTCTTGGGCGGGTTATTGGGAATTTTTATTTTCTTTTAAATGAAGGCCTGTCAAGAGGCCTTCCATCAACAATGAAACGAGATACTTCCCTGTTCTTCAGACAGAATAGGCTCTTTTTTCTGTTAAGTTTGAAGTGCTAACAATCTAATGAATTAAAGCTTTCACTAACATTTCTGAGAAGACACCAAGCCATTGGTCTGCAGCTGACTCAAGCTGGAAGTGTATACATAAAACACTAACGCTTTTCCTGTGCTATTGATGGTTATGTGTCTACACACAACAGTAGCTGGTACGCTGCTCACAACAGCACTCACGCTGCCCGAGCCTGGCTCAACGCCCAGCACCAGCAGAAGCGGAGAACCTGCTCTTGCAGGGTGCACAACACCACTGCTCTCACCAGGAGCTGGGGAGGAATTCAGGGGGCACCCATCTTCCGCACAAGATGACAGTCCCCGAAACACGCCTGCTCACTCCTAGAAATGGACTCAGTAAAGGAGGATGAGCAGAGCAAGGATCTGGTCATTGTTAGTTTGTTGGCGCTGAGGCTGTGCTGCACGCAAGAGGCTCACCCAGCATGCCAGGCAGCAGGAGGTGAGGACAGCCTGGAATCGGGCACGTTGGGAGCTTTATGAATCAACATAACCACGAGCATCGTCTGTCCTGGTGATCTGTTCTCTAATCCATGTGCCAGCTGAAATTGAAACTGCAACACTAAACTCAGATGGTGCGTGAGGATTTCTGGCGGACTAGACACCCTATTACACATACCCACAACTACTGCACAGCAACAGTCACTCACCTCTATCTCCTCTTTTACTGTACCACGGTAATAAAATCCATCTTGTTCCCCTCTCACCAGCACAGGGACGTTGCTGTCGATGCCCACTGATCTTCCAGATGCGCTCAGCCTCTTTTGTGCTGGGCCAAGGGAGGGGAGGCAGTGGCAAATCCACTGGCACCTTGAAGAAAAGAAAATGGGTCAGCACTGGGAGAAACAGCTTCTGTAGGTCATGAAATTTAAAAAAAATCTTGTAAGGTTTAAGAACTGGATCATTCCACCTCATTTTGTAGCACTCCCACAGGCCAAAGCATGTGGCAAGAAACAGAAAACTCACTTGTGCTGGGACAATTCCTTGCTCTTGGGGAAAAAAAACATCAGCGCATGTTTTTACCTGGCTGTCTTTGGGTTTGGATTTAGAGGAATTGAGCCAGGAGTATGCTAGAATCCTGGGCCAGCATTACCTGCACTAGCCCCTTTGCTGTTTTCATGGCAAGCCAATGCAGCCCTGAAGATCAGGAGAAAGGATCCATCTCCAGCACAGAGCACAGCGTAGGTGCGCTCGAGAGCACTGTAGCTGATAGTTTACCACTGAACAGAAAAGTAGGAAAGTAAACAATGAAGCTACTGGTTGGTGACAGGTTCAAGCTCAAAACAGGGAAAATAATACCCTGTCACAAAGCATTAGAAATGTTTCACAGAAGACAGCTGCTAACACAAGATCCTTTTATTTATCCAAATAACATTAAAGGAATGTTTCTTTGATAGGAGGTTTACTCAGGCTTTGCTTTTCATAATCTCCAGGGTAGCAAATCACTTTACTTGATACCATCTAAAAAAATTGACAGTGCAGGGGAGTGGAAGGCTCAAACGATGTTCAAGCTGCTAATTTATTAATCTGACACACCAGCCCATTTTATCCTATTAGATATCACGAAAAAGAACAAATCAGACTCAAACAAGAACTTGATTTTACCTCTGGGGGGTGAGGGGCTCGGCGATCCAGGCAGGATGCCCTACAAAAGAGGTCCTGCAGCAGGGGCTGACAGTAGGTACCACGCTGGAGCACAAGAACTTGTCCAGAGCTGGCATCGCACTGCAGTACCGGTGACCTGCAGGCAGGAACCCTTCCAAAAGGGCCATTCTTGCAAAAGCAGCCACCTGCAGGATTCAGTTGTAATCTGTGGGTACGAAAGAGAGAATGTACCAGCATTTTCCAACACAAGCAAATGCTTTCCAGTGTACCTCAAGAACACAGTAGCTTTTGTTAATTGATTATTTTTATTTTAAAAGAATGAATCTAAAATATCCAGACTGGCATTTGGTCAGATGAACCCATATCACTGACTTCAGTGATCTTCAGTTACCCAAATCCCAACCTGGTAGAGGGACAGAAACACCCAAGCAAACCAGAAATGCTGTGAAAATCCCCAGGAAAGCAATAGCTTTCACTTCTCTCCAACGTTTTCCTCTGTAGCATCCAGCTCTTCTCTTACACCTACACCCTCCTTTAAAGGTCTCTGGTACACAGCCCCAGCCAAACCTTCCCTATTTACAAGCTGAGACAGAAGCTACAGCTGAAGTTGACAAGCTGAGTAAATGTGACAGTTTCTGAACATGATGTTAGGTTAGAGTTGCCTGTTACTTGTTTTATTTATAGTGATGTATTGAGAGGAAATATTTTCATCTTTCAGCTGTCCTGTCATGTTTTATAAGAGTAGGATTATGGCTTGCCACGAGAAAGAATGAGATGCTCAGATTTGACAAGTGATAACTATTCAGAGGCTGTCACAGTAAGATTGATGATGTGATGCTATCTCTGGTAATCCGACAAGATACAGTAGACAAGCTTCCATTCCTTTTTCTTTTTTTTTAATATTGCTTAGAAATGTTTATCACGCTTAGGGTAGAATTTGCATGGAAATTCAACAACATATAAGTTTTAAGTGCCCAATTTACTTTACAAAATACAGTTTAAGTGCTCATATTATGTTTCAGAGTTATTTTGTCTCTCACCTAAGAGATATGATCTGGGAGTCCTTCCTAGGAGGCCTCCCAGATATACATAGTTTCAGAAAACTAACACACCAAGCCCAGCAAGGAGAGTGGATTCACTGCTGCAAAACGTGTCTTTAGTCAGCAAATCAACACAATATGCTCTCGTTTCACAACTCCACAAACTCCCCTATTATAAATGAAAGCAAGATGGAATCAGTAACACTTTGCAAAGAAATGCAACTATCAGTTCTACATTAAAACACATTTTAAATCCATTCAGCGCTGTTCCTGCTGAGAGCCAGGTCCCCTATTTCTATATAAAACACGGCTGTAACAAAGGCAATGGCACAATACTTTATGAGGGTTTTTTTCTGGATAACTCTAAGTACTTCAACGCAGCAGCGTTTCAAACTTACCAGCTATTGAGAACACCACATCTGGTTGATTCAGATTTAGTCCCAACACAGAAATCTTGCCCTTTTGCCTGTTTGATGGAGGAAGCCATTAGCTGCCAGTGTTTGCTAGTTGCTATGGAGGTTGCCACAGTCATTACTAACCAGGATCAGCCTCCTGACCTCACCAGTTCAAAACCAGCAGAACATGACTACGGAGAGGACCATTTGCCTGCCATGCATCCACTCCATTTTCAACTCCCCATTGATCTAGATATTGCATTGAAAAACTGCAGGGGCAGAGAAGGGATTATAAGAGGGTGCAGCATCCTCTAGGCTTTCTGCCTACTACTGCAAGGCAAAAACCAGCATCATACAAAGCTACAGTTCAGATTCAGAAAAAGCAGCCTACCACCACAGGGTGTGACAAATAAATTGGTTTGAAACACGGGCACAGATGAGGAAGCAGACACAAACAGAGGTCAAATTGCTTTACAAACTTTCCCTTTCCACAATAAAGTGGAAGGATTAATGAATTCTACCCTGCAAAGTGCATACCAAAAACATGCCAGAATACAATACAGAAGTCTACCAGTTAATCTCTGCTGTGATTCCTAAATGAACCCTAATCTTTGTTTTCTCCTTAACAAATGTTAACTTTTTTATTGGGGGGGTGGGGGTGGGGTGGGAGGCAGGAGAATGAATACTTAATTGCATTTTGTAGGCACTTTTTTCATTCACTGCTATAAAAACAAGATAACAGAGGGGATTGTTGCAGTTAGGGACCAGGATACAGCACTTAGGAAGTCTGTAACCATTTTCTGCACATTCTGCTGCACCCACAGACTACCTGCTCTCATGCTGTCAGCTTTAATATAAACAATTCCCTTCGGTACAGCAAACATTAAGAACACTTTGCCAGTTATGAGCTAAACTCTGTTCACCATTTTCACATAAATCTGTTCTATACCACTTAGCTGAAACCATCAATAGTACAGGAGGAACAGACTGGGAGGTTGGGGGAAGACCACCCCAGACCTCACCCATTATCAGTAGAAGTCCCAAAAAATTTCTGTTGCAGAATTTCCGTCCGTCCGTCCCCCCCCCAAGGCCAAGAGCTTGCCAAACCTCTTTATACTGTGTATTGTGTGAGTAGTCCTAGTAATTTTTAAGGGCACTGACAGCTGAAGAAGCATCCAATTTCCAGTAGATATTAGGCTAAGGCAACAGTTTTTAATGGGATTAAAATATTCATTAGTAAGAAAAGGATGGTACAGCATTTGCAAGATGTTACGCACTTCCTATGTTCAGTAACCGTACTCGAGAGAGCTGCTACTCTCCTCTTTATTTTCCCCTCTTTAAAACCTTTATGTTGGCATCTAACAACATTCCTGGGAACCTTTAAAAAGGCCTTTTAAGAGAAACACTGGCAATTAGACCAAAAATGTAAGAGAATGCATGTGAGAATAAACCAGTAACATTACAGAAAATCAGAGGAATCTCAGTCCCATCAGTGGAAAGATTTTATTTTAAAGCATGCAGGTTGTGATAAAACAGTTACTTCACACTTATTGGTATTACATTTTTGGTTTGGCAACAATTTTAGAAATGTCTTCCAATTTCCATGAATTAATTAACTTCGGCCATTCAGACCAGATTTGCCCAGTTGTCTTTTTCAGACCCAAGTATAGTTACTATCTGCAAAAATCAGAACTTTTCTGTGGGCTGATACTGACCCATGCCAGGAACACACACATCATTAATAACAGAGTGGCTACTAGGTTCCTAGAGAGGATAACTTTTGCTTGGTTCGGAATGGTTTAGATAGTGTTCAAAAACTGGTTTTTTAGTTGCTTTAGGTGCTTGGCTTGGCTCCATGACATTTTTTTCTGCCACCACAGGCTCACTGTACAGAACAGACTGTAGGTAACTAATGTATTTTATTGCAGCACGGAGCGTCTCTACTTTGCTGAGCCGTTTCTCCAAGTATTCCTTAGGTAGGTGATGCCTCAGTTTAGCATAGCCTTCATTGACACATTTAACCCTCTGTCTTTCCCTCTCATTCCTCTTTCTGATGAAAGCTGGCCCATAGGAGCACTCACTTCTGCGGTAATTGGAATGGGGTATTTGGTAGGGAAAGGCACAGGGCTCACTGTAGAAGTTCTCCGTGATGAGATGCTCAGATAGGAAAGGAAGGAATGACAAGTCTTCAGAGCAAGCGACCTGGTTTGATGTTTCTGGGTACACATGAAATGCGACCACTGGGTCGGCACAGAAAGGCCTAGCCAGCTGTATGCGCTGAGTCTCAGTACAGATGGATAACTTGTCCATGAGGTTACGGTAGCTTTTGCCATCCATCAGGTTCTGCATTTAACCTGGAAATGTGTAATGACATAATAGTTTAAACAACTCATACTGAACAGTAGAAAAAACTCACCTGGGCTTACCAACACTTGGCATCACTGGCATTTTTCAGAAGGGACTTTTAGTGCATTTGTGACATTTCAGAATGGTGTTGGAAGATTGTTACGTAGAGCAGACAATGTCCCATTTGAAAATACAAGAAAGTGCAAGTCAGCAACACTGATCAAAATAATTCACAACATATTTTAAGAAAAAAAAGCCAATAAAACTTCCTAAAGGAAACAGCAAACAGTATCCTTTCACCTCAGCATCAGAAATGAAGAGAATCTAACTTTATGTGCTCCACATAGGCCTAGCTTGTTGCAAATCCACCAAAACTTACATCTCTACAGACAAAAAACAAAGCAGGCCAGCATCTGAGGCATTCTCTCCACCCCTTCTCCTCCCTGAAAAAATTTAAATCTACAATTGCAGGAACAGACTCCCTATCCATACCACAAAGCCTTCAAAGACAAATTATTTTTTCCTCTCTATTCATTTGATGTCTCACTTTATGCGATCTTAATTAGATGGAAAACTTGTGTAGGGAATGGATCTCAATCTTAATTTTATGTGTCAGGTATTGTGTCCATTCTACATAAGAAGTTTTACAAAAAGGTTAGAGGATGAATTTCTGCTAAACCTGACATCTCCTTGGGTCCTCATGTTCCTTCTGCGCTCACCTGCAAATTAAACACAGATATGAAATACTAAATACAATCCTGATAGAGGATTATGAAATAATTTATTAAAGGAAAAAGTGCATGTCCTAATAATATTGCTCCAATTATAAATTATTCTACAAAGAAGGGACTGCACACAGTCGTTGGGGCACTGCTAGAAACCTGTAACTCAGACCGGCCTAATAAAATCACATACTGTCTCTTCAGAGCAGCATCACAGCAGGAGTAACTACTCAAATCACCCTGATATATTTATTAGAAAGATAATCTCACAGTGCTTTATAGGAAGCCACATTATAGTACCTTCCCAATATCATTATTCTAACAGCTAAATATCAGCATAACTGTAATAACTGTTATGTAATAGCTACTTAAAAATAAACTTTAAATAATTAGTTAATTTTAAAATAATTACTATGATCCATCCTCAGGGATTGCACGCAATACTTGCTGACACAGAATCTATCAAAAAGTGCTCTCACTCACCATCCACTTCCACATCTATACATTGCTGTCTGAAACAGTTAGGTTATATTACATCCTCTAAAATGGAAAACACATCTGAACATTTAACTAGGTTACTAGAAACAGCTAGATTCCATACTCATAAAAACCTTGCAAAGCTTCAAATGGTTCCGTAACATAAATGGGATCTTTCACAAGGGTATGGGGATATTTTAACATTTTCTAACGGCTTCATACCTGCCACATTTAATACAGAGAGAATTTTTACTCGGTATCGACCCATTCTCACAACATATTCTATCAAAAGGCCTCTGCATTCAGTGGTATCTCTAATGCACATAGATCTCGCGACAGCAATCCTATGAGTTAAGAATTCATTTATAGCATGCTGTTAGACAAGAGAGAAAGTCACACGCATCTTAAACAGCTAGTTCTCCAGGTAGGCTGAAAGCATGAACACACATCCATTTTACATTAATGCAGAAAATCAGAGGTGAATATATACACTTGTTATGAAATGAAAATAGTAGACAGTCACCTTTCTCTTTTCTACTTACACAGGTTGGGTTATTGTCTAAAAACTTTCTACTGCTAACAACTTACATTGTCTGAGGAAAAAAAGTCTGTTACATAGCAAAAAAAAAAAAAATCCCAAAACTTCATAGCAAAACATCACTACAGAGCAAGAAACCAAACCAACACAATGCCCCAAGAAGAGATACTTGCAGTATTTGTTGCTTCGTACTGACACTTCTGCTACACAACAGCATTACATAAAAGTGTTATCTGCTGCCTTAGTACCTGCACAAAGTGCAAAATGCAAGTGTTAGGATTGTTTTCCTTTTAGACTAGAGACTCACCAATCTTCAGATGAAAGTAAAATCCGAGGAAACAAGACGTGTTATTTTAAGACTGATGAATAATACCTGAAAATATCTGAATGATATTAGAAAAAGTTAATGTTCCATTTTTCTTACACCTTATTAAATAAGATAACATATTAAACTCAATTCATTAAAAAGCTATGGAAGCACTGTTACTGAATAGCTGGTAGAAGTGATTTACAAAAACATTCATATTCAGTGAAGATCTGTGGCTAGATACAGCAATACACAAGTCTCTTACCTGAATTATGTGGCTTGTTCCGCTGAGTTAATGACTGCTGCAATTTATAGTCAATTGACAACATGCAAAGTAGCTTACTGTTAGATCTGCTCACTTCTGGTTTGGCTTTTCCACCCACACCACAGCTATGATGGCAACAAAACTTGGCATTAAGGGCTAGAAATTTTAAAACTGTATTGAACACAACCAGATTACCTGAAAAAGTAATCAGGAATGTACTTTGTTTACTTCCTGTATGTACAGTTTACTAAAGGCAGTATTTTCATTTATTGGCATTTTGTACTTCAATGTCAAAACATAACAATCGGCTAGAATTTAATTAAATCTTTACCATTGAGGCATAAGCAAACTAATTTTCATAGCTTCATTTTAGACACAGAAAATCAGTATTTATTCAGAAGAAACTTGTGATAGATTTGTCTCCAGATTAGAGGTGAGGACTCGCATTAGTTAGCTTAATACCCTCAAATTTAATCTTCATTATACCTGTAATTTTGGAAAATTCCCTTAGAGTTAAGAAGTATAAAACCATATGAGAGGTCTCTAATAAAGCATTTATAGAGGTAGACCAGACAATTTGAAAATGGTGAGCAATCAGCAGCAAGACAAATGCCTTAAAGATTTGCTTAAACTTAGAAACACAGTATGGAGCAATCAGTCAGTATAATCAAATATATATATATGTAGCATCTGTATATACCTGTATCAGCACATATATGTACAGTTGTACAGGTGCAAGCTAATAGGACATCTAACTCCAAAACTCCCACATTTTATAGGATTACTTTGATTCTTTATCTCATTATTTGGCCCTTCTATTGATCAAAGTAAAGCCACAGAAAAAATCCCAAACCAGTTTAGCTTAAAACTTTCAGAAGACAGTATAAGATTAGAAACACTTGATCTACTACCAGGAGAGCTACATACACCCAGTCTCAACTTCCTGGGATTGCTAGCCATCAGAGAAAGCATTCTGTTCCTGCTGCCCTTGTGCGGGGCCACAACAATGCTGTATTCTGCATCCTCCTTCCCACACCAGCTTCAGGCCTCATCAGAACAGCAGCCAAGAGGTAGAACATCTCCTAGAACTGGTAGGCAGGCATATATTCAATAAACAAATTACATTATTTTTCTTCAGGGGACCCTCGGTAGATCACGGTCATAACAACTTGGTGCCTCTACCAAGTAGCCACCCATTATAATTCCTTCCAGATTAACTCAGTTTTTGGAAGACTACAGAACTGAGAAGAGAATGAAGCTCTGTATCTGCAAGAGCTGCAGTCAGTGCAAATGTTGTTATGGGGCAAATATGTTTCCACCGTTGACGTGGCAGAGCTATGTGTAAAGGTACAGTTTTTCCCATGCTACTCTGTCCCCCAGGCTGTGGGCTACACAAGCCAAAACTGCACACAGCAACATATAGTACTGTTCCCTGTACCTTTTTCTTCCACGCTGGAACCGAAAATTGTATCAGACAATAATGTAACTACATATGCATAGCTAAATTTAAGTCAGGGATTAAAAACTTTTTTCAATTAGCAGTTTGGCAAGACTTTCTTTCCTTTATCTAAGCACTGAACAAATGCGTATTTCTACTCTGAAGCATTTTCAGAGAGTGCTTTTATAGATGGAATTTACATGCAGGGTAATGAGGGAGAAAAATGATGACATACAGATAATGCACATCCATTTTTCAAAAATCAGTTTTATCTTTAATTGTTACATTCCAAAGGGGATATAGGAAAGTCAGTCATCTAGCAACTGTATACCTCTTAAGAGACATGAGTACAGAATCACAGATAAAAAATACACCTAACTCCCAAGATGACAGGTGCTAGAGAAAGTATGTGCCTTACACCATCAATCCAGACAAATGCAGGAAGATTTTTATAATAAATATTTCATCATATACTAACTCCTGAGACTTTACCCATGAAAAGAAGGGAAAAGATTTTTTTTTAAGAGATATCATACACATACAATATATTAAGCTATTAAAGCAAAATAGAACAAAATGCCAACACTGTCTTGATATGCACTGCATTTGAGTTTATCTACATCACAGTACTTTAAGTATGCAGCTCAAAGAGTCAGTGTCCATTTAAATTCTGCCTTAAATCTGCAAACATCACTTGATATACAAGCATCTTGAAAGTACGAGTGCAAGAAAACCAAATGATGAGTACAGCCAATCAGGATTTCATTCTCTGGTATGAAAACTACACCACAAGATTTAGATTTCCAGTACCTAGCAATAGTCAGCAGAAAAATCAAAGTATATTTACAAAAGGTCTTAAAGTGATTAGTGAGTTGTAAGTAATTACTGTATTCCCAGGTACTTTTTAACCACATAAATGGTAAAGAGAAATATATAGTTAAAAACCACCATAAAGTCACAACTGTAAATAAGGTACCACAGTGGCAACCCAAGATGTCTTAGGGTTTGTTTTCTTTTCAGTTTCATTAGTAAAAGCCAGTTGAAAAGGTAAAGATTTTAGCTTTTGGTTAACTAATCTTTTTAAATTGCTTCTACTCCAGTACATTCCTTCAGAGTTCAAATACTTTTCTCTATTTTTTTTTTTTTATCATATAAAATCAATAATGAACCATTCAAGAGAACCCTTCTGAATTGGCAGGATCAGGAAGACATAAGTCAGCTCTTTCAATTAGTCCACTTTACTTCCCTGGAGTTATCTTACTGAGACAAAATTAACTCAGCACAACATGACGGTCAAAGACAGACTTGCGTTGCTCTTGGACCTGTAACTTCCAACGCTGCTGGGCATACTCCACTTTGTTCAATACATTGGCGCGGCTCCGAGAACGAGCCAGCACATCATGTGCATTTGCAAAAGGCTGGTGATCCTGGAATGGCAAAAATCATTAGTTAGATCTCATCAATTCCACTGAGCAATTACATTAACCTTTCTTGTAGTTACCTTCCAAAGGATGGGTAAACAAGCTGTCTCAACGAGCCGGTCAGTAATAATGACCAAGCAAGTTTTTGAGTAGTTAGAACTGTACTTTAATTTCTCATGCAAAGTAACTTCCACAGGTTTCCTAAATAGACCAGGCTTCATTGTACTGTACAATTATCTACTACCATGGCAAGACATCATAGCAAGATCAGAACCACAGTATTGCATCCGTTAGCAGCTGGTGGGATGGAAGCTTAGATCAGACCCAGGTTCTGGGAGCCTCCTGTTATTGTCATGAATGCACTTCACTTTAAAATTGAATTAAAAAGTCAATTCTCTGCCAGCTCTTGGCCTTTTACCATCAGGCAGCTCGGGGTGTTCACGCACAGCTTCTACATAAAACCAACACACTGATGTTTACCAAACTAAACCCATTGTACTGAGCTGTCTAAAGGAACAGTGTCAATACAGCTGTTTAAGTGACAGAGCTCAACAATAACTGACTGCTTGTTTAATATTTACTCTGTCTGTTTTCTAACAGTACCTGCAAAGCTTTATTTTATTCTAGTAAATATAACCAAGTTATAAATAGTAGGAGTTGGAACTGAACTTCTTATTTGGCTATCAAACTGTTTTAGACAAAGTGACGTTGGTAAAACTATGTCAGAAAGCATCATATATACAATGCATAATGAAAATAACGTAATTATGTCCTGTATTAAATAACTGTCTTTTTTGTATGTCTACCCTTTTTTTTTCCCAGAACACTTTTGAAGACATTTAGATTAATGGATACTTTATTTGTGACATGACTGTACATAGTAATTCAATGATAATTCTTAGTAGCACAGAGATTATCATTAACTATACCCACCGAAGTGATGCCTACTAGTCCCAAAGCCACACATAAGCCTCACTGGGCTAAGAAATATGCTCACAGAGAACAAGAGAGAATCTCTGACCCAAAGACCTATAGCCTCACCATAAAAAATTATGCAGTTGGATATACCTAGAATGGGCAGTTAACAAGTGACTTCATTCACAGGGAAACAAAATCACAATAGCAACACATTTCTGCCATAAAATAGATGGTGGAAGGGAGAACACAGGACAAGCTAGATGGTACTGGCTTTCTGATAAACAACAATCTTAGCTCAAAGGCTAGCTACTGTCAATGTCTATGTGGACAACAAGAGGAAAAAAGAATTTAAAGAGGAAAGAGTTCATTCTTTTGTTGCCACTGCCATCAATTGGCAACAAGAAAGAGCAAACATACTGGCTTGAAATTCAGCAACAAAATTAATACGCAGGCTATGTCCACAGTTTGACAGGGATCAATACCTCAAGAACTTGCAAGAGGGAAGGCAAGGATGTGGATAAGTCACAAGGGACCTTAAATTATTTCACGTTCACTGTCACAGAGGAGGATAAACAGCAAAGGAGCAACATGAACTGAGGAAGGACCTGAAGTACTTTTTGTTCCAAGTACTAGTGCAGATGAGCACTAGGGACTCCACAAGCTCAGGTAATGGTCACAGTAACAGTTACAGCAAAACATGAAATTGGTTAAGATGGATTCAGATTTTAAGGTAAACTCATTCTACTGTTAACCTGAGCTCTGCCACAGGACTTATTTCACTTCTTCCACCTATAATCAGAGGATTCTAACCCAGATTTGGAGGTACGACTATAATTTATCTAAGGTATAATATAAAAATAATTTTTCTGAGGTATGGCATACAGCACAAGTTCATTTAATTCAAGTAGGAATCTGCCCAATTAGCTATAATAATGCAGACAGAAAAAGGGTAATTCAAATCCCTCCTTTCCACAAAAAAACCCACCCAATATCCTCCTAGAAGTGACTAGAAAAATCTTAAGATGTCAATACAAAGACATTTAGAATATGTCTCCATGTAATACACAAGGAAGTGCAGAAACAGTGGGATATATATTATATTATTATTATAATATTATAATAACAGTAATATACCTCTGTCCAAAGAACCTTCACTCTAGTCAATGTTAGCTCAAACTTGGGTAACAGCCACATATTTTTTGTGGCGAAATCAAGGTAAATAAAGGTGGCACAGCTGATAAAAGCTACTATCTAGGAAAATGCTCGATTTGGAATACTTAATATACCCCCTCTGCAGAACAGAAACACCTTTTTAAGTCAAGATGGCTGATGAGGCCACTGTTGATGAAAAAAACTGTAGAACTAAGCAATATACTTTTCCTCAGTTTACTAGCAATGACAGTTGCCACTCCAAAACAAAAAACAACCTGGAGAAACTGAGCGCAACTCACATTAAAATCTGCAGATACACAGCATAACAGAGCACAGCATTTACCGGTTTTGATACCTTCAGGTCTATGAAGCCACCAAAGCAACAGGCAGTCAGAACTACAGGGCTTTGAAACAGATTTTAAAAGGTGTTGCCATAATAATTTTGTTTCACCAAGAACAACTTATTTAACTCCTCCTATTAACTTCCAATTTATTTGAAGGAATGATGAAAATATTCTTAACAAGTCTATTGCAAGACACTAATAAATGTTGGTTTTGACTAGCTCCCATTTACTTCAACAGTAATCAAGTGCTCGTGTCTGCTGAAAGGCTTAGGTTAAGCAGATAGCAATCTTCCCATTTCATACTCTGCGTTTGGTTTCAGAAATTCTTTCTAAGGTTACATCACACCTGAAGCATACTTTATCAGTAAAAGCAGTGATGCTTGAACGTTCAGTATAGAAAGTACATTGATGCTGAGACTTCAGAACTGTTTTATCAGTTTGTGTGGTTCAACGCTGACACTTAACCACCAACCCAGCTGCCATTTTAGAATACTTTCCTCACAGTACTTTAAGGCAATACCTTTCCCAGGCATACAGATTCATCAGATGCAAAGCCATAGCCCATATTTTTATACTATTCTAAGTCCCCCTGCAGTACGCAGATGACCTACTCCCACCAACCAGTACTCCTTAGCCACACTGATCATGTACTGAAGTGTCCCACTCTTTACAATATAAGCTTTCATAAGGTCTTGCATTCCCCTCTTTTAATGGTACTGAAGCCGTTTTTATTCCATTTTTACTAGAAGTCAAAAACACTGCGTTGGAGATTGTTTCCTATCATTACCGTCCTTCGCAAAGTCACTAATGGACTAATCCTCTTTTCCTCCCCAAAAAGGCTGTTCTGATCTGTTGGAATATCCTGTCACATTCTGTTTCTAGCTGTAATACTAAGCATCAATCACTATTTTTCTTCATAATAATAATTTCTTCTTGAATTTTTAGCATCAACAAATTCAAACTGGAGCAATAGAAAGTGCAAACCCTCTTTCTTTTTGTAGAGAAAAATCTAAGCAATAAGCAATTTGTGTAAGTAATGATCCATACAACACTTAAGAAGTTGTACCTCCTATATACGCTTACCTCCATTCCTACTCTGTTTCTTCTCTAAGAAAATAATCTGTGTCTAGAGCTGGGATAACTGAAGCAGTCCTCATCTTACTACTTTCTAGCCCAGTGAAAAATGAACAAGTGGCTTCATAGAAGTCATCACACAGCTTTCTCTTCTCCTCCCTTCAGGAAAAGCATTTACGCTGCCTGGCAAAAAAGCTGGTCATCCCAAACAGTTATTTAACAACTAACCACCCCATTCTTTATGTTAACCCAAGTACACAAGCACTCTGGTGAACTCACCCCAATGTCTTCATCGCTTTGTATGAGCTGTGAATGTCCAAAGAGACGTCTCTTCAGTATAGGTTCCACCAGTGTAAGGTACACCATGTACAGAAGAAGCAGGCCCAAAATAGACAGGTATATGATGATTGTAACCTACACAATGGAAGCACAGTTTATGCCAGAGTTATGACATTCCCCCCACAATCTCTCAGCATGCAGCAAGGACCAAAAGAAGAGTACGTGCAATGTTTGTGAGGAGCCTGTCGATCTTTGGTAATGTCACCAGATGACTTAAAATCCACAGAGAAAAAAAACCACCAAACTACAACCTGGTATTAGAAGGGTTTATGGCAGACAGATGTTAGCTTGAAACAGTTTCTCTTAGTAAGGCCTTGCTAAATATCTTATGCTATCCCTCTTAAAACCACTTAGTGTTATAAATCTCACCTCAACCAAGACAGTTGTTCAGTTTGGCCATTAAACTGGGGTGACAAACCTGGGGGTTCCTGCATGGTCTCCATTCTCTAGCATAGATCTGCATTCAAACAGTCACTAAGAAAAATGCGAAGGCAAAAAGAAATACCAAACTTCTAAAAGACCAAAAAAAGGAGTCTGTGTTATAAAAGAAAAGGTGCACTGCACAATCTATTCACCCCAGCCTAGGGCTAAATGGCTCCAATAGGATAAGAATGCAAAGAATACAGAAATCATCTATTAGAGCAAACATGAACATTTTTGCTCTTTTTAGCTTGCCACTGTACGCAGAAAATTTATAGTAAGCAAGCAAGACAGCTGAATAATGAGAGACCCTCTAAAATAATAACAAAAACATTAAGTCCAAACCTAGACAAAACACCCTAGAACACTCAGAATTTCAGCAAGGTGTAAAGCTTAATCTCAAAAGTGGAGATCTTCAATAAAGGATCTCAAGCCCGCTCCTTCAGCTATAGCTTGATGCTATTGTTACTACTCAAGATAAATTGTGAGCAACTATCATGAAAAAAAAGTTAAATCTTAGGCTGCTTTAGAAAAATTCTCCCTTTAAAAAGAATATGTCTCTAAAAGACAACAGGCATATTTACTAATCAGTTAAAGTATTTAACATGGGACAACATAATTACATTGTTTACCTTAATTGTGACAGAGCTTCTCTCTTCGTATTTGCACTCACAACGTAAACAGTATGCTTCTACATCAGGTCCAGGGACAGGCATAGGCTCAACCACATGAAGACAATCACTGAAGACAGACAGAAACTGTTCAGTCACATTTGAGCTGGTTTTAGCTTACCTGTTCCACTATGCGTACAGACCCCAGCTGCACAAGCTGAGAAGCCACCTTTGCTTAAGTTCAGCCATTCTAAATTAGAGGTATCGAAGATGTAAAATCAATAAATAAATCACTACTCCACAAGTATTTTACTTAAACAAGAAATTCAGCTATTGACAAGCTGCTAAACAAGTTTTAAGACCTTTCCAACTCAATACAATGTTTTCATTTTTCAGTGGAAGTATTAAAGCTGGTAGCATAACAAGTCCAAGGATTTGAATCCCAGCACGAATGCATCATTTGACACTGACATCATGGATGAAAGTAAATTCCAGCTATACACTTCTTTCTTCATCACATTCAAAAGAGCCTTATTCTATCCTTCCACTATCTGAAGGGAGATTAACCTCTCTTTGGTGTTCTTGAACATAAGTTCTTTTTTCTTGCCACCAGAAATTACAGGCACTGAAGAAAAAACCGCAAGTCAGATGGGTTGTTTTTCTAAGCAACAAAATAGTGAATAAATAGCATTCAGTTTTCAGCACCAGACCCAGATGAGAAAACACATTATGACTTAAAAGATTACAAAAATATAATTCAGTCCCATGACAAAAAAGCATGGCTGACAATCTTATGGGCACTCTATACCACAGCACTAAAATCCAGCTGCCATGAGACAACTGCTTCCACCAATAACTTATGTAATTTGCATCTTTTTGCTGACTCAGGTTGGCTGTTCAGAGTTCACATCCCAGAGTCCCTGCAGAATCATGTTTTTGCCTTTATCCTGGTTAACTCAATGTTAGCACAGTCAGAAGGAGGCAATGAAACAAAATACCTAAGTGACATCAGCAGCCCAGGATTCAACACTCCACTGGGCTAGATTACAATGCTGCAAACACAAGGCCAGATACCAACTCATATCTTCTATTTTCTTTGTGTTTCTCCTTTATAACTAAAACTATTGACTGTCAAGTCATATCCTCTGAAGGGGAGCAGAAGGCTTAATTTTCTCATTTATTTGAAAGTAGAATTACATTCTCCTCCATGGGGGAGTGCAGCATTCAAGCTACAAAACCAAAAATGCATGCAAGTCATAATCTATACAATTTCTGTTTGTATGATTGAAAGCATGCAGCACACTGATGCAAAAGTATAGCAGAAAGCTTGTACAGTACTAAGTCTGTTAGTGTGAATATATCAAATCTTAGTATCAGCACTTTTTTCTCCAGTTCAGTGTTTCAACTTGCTAAGAAGTGCAAAATCTATCAGAACCTTAGGATTTTGACAGTGTTTCCTTGCACTGTGATTCCATGGCAATTTTAGAGGAAACTGTAGAAAAGGCTGATCCTTTTCTAAGTTATTTTGCCACTCAGCTGCCTCTACATTACCACCTTCTCCCTTGTGCCCACAGTAACAGCACCAAGGAAGTAGTTCTTCCAAGGCAAGCCAGGCTAGTCAGAGGGCAGCTTCTGCACAGACAGATTTCCAGGTCATTCAGCTTGTAGACAGGGTGTCCTCCCTCCCTCCATGACCATGACTACCACTGCACTCGGTCTCTGTCCACCAATACTTTCAAAGTACAAAATACAAACACCAATGCTTTCTAAGTGAGTTATTTAACCCTGTAGGTGCTCATCCTTAGGCATCACCGTGCTTGCCTAGCGCATTATCCATCAGGGTGGGATTGCCTGCAATAGTTCCGAACCTCAATTGAACAGGGTGAAGGCTTTTATTGGTGTCAAAGCACTCCAGCCCATACTGATGTTAGCATAGCGTGCTGTTTGCCAGTCTGAAGCCAAAGAACAGACCACTCCAAGTAAAACAACCGAAGCCTCTAAATAAGAATATCGTGATGCACACTACAGGTTCAACATTAAAAATTAAATTTTCATTTTATGTCTGGACAAGCCAGCAGTAAGTGGTCATTATACTGTACATAATTCATAAAACCACTAAAAATTGATCTGGCTCTTGTCTCACAAGTAACTGATCTAAATACCTAAAGGATGGTGCACATCAGCCAGTTCTACTCAGTAACAAGTCACTTGCACTGATGCAGAAGCCAAAGTATGGCACTAAGTTTGTCAATTTTATTGCACATAAACTAGCAGCTGAGCCTTTTAGAAGTGGCAAGAAGATACCTCAAACAGAAGATGAAAGCCATAAAATGTTCCCAGATGGTCACTTAAGAAATTATCTCAACAAAACAAGATTTAAGATAAGAAAATAGATTTGAGATTCTGTATGCATGAGTATCTGTCACCATAAAAATTAGTCAAGCCTTCAAAGATAATTTTTCTTTCAATCAGTACCAATATTGATTTAAAGGGAAACAGGGTCTTTTCTGCTAATAAGGCACACACTAAGCAGTACCCACTGAAAAAATCCATTTTCATTTGCAGAGTGATAATGAAAAATAAAGCCAGTAACATTGCTACTCTGAAATGTCTGCTGCAGCTAGACTTCTCCCAGTATGTTTCATTGCTGCAACTTAATTTGTCATAGTAGGACTAATATTATTAAGTTAATCATGTGGGACAAAAATAGTAATTTCAACTGGACAGTACATTTTATGTTTATTAGTTTAGATTGAAATTTACAGTGTTGTTTCTCACAGTTCTCCTGTAAGTAATTTAATAAGTTAAGGCACAGCTCTACACATATCTGTACCACTAAATTTATTCCTATAATTATTTTTGTGGGCCTACTCAGGGGGAGCATGAAATTTTCATAATCAAGATTCCAACCTGCTGCTACTTGTCAGACTGAAAAGTCTTTTATGAATTCTTAATGTAACTGCAAAAGAGCCAATACATCAAGAAGTATTTTAATAGGTTGACCAAGAATCTCTGAGCACTCCCAACATCAATGCAACTCCAAACCATGGTGTTTTATTTGTATGATTCACAGAGACAATGATACTTAAGGTGAAATTACACAAAGGAGCTATATCAATGTAACATATTACTGTCATCTTCCTTTCTTCCCCAACCCCTCATCGCCAGCCACACACATCACTTCTCAGCTTGGAGAGGAATCTGACAAATGCCATAGCCAGCCTAAACAATACAATGGAGGACACAATGGAGGACGTTGCTGGGGCACAGATATGCAAGACCTCCCTCTCCCTCCCCCTCCCTCTCCTTCCCTCCCTCTCAAAAAACAGGTTGTTAGATGGCTCAGGCCATGTCATGCACTCTTTGGCCACAATTCTGAGGAACAGAAATGTCCAGGAACAAGAGTCTCTAAATGATAGAATGGGTTTCAAGAGTGGAAAAAGAGGAGACAACAATCCTGAGTCCTAGTTCCACAGCCATGCTCCCTTGCCATTTCAAATCACTGAATTCAAATTACAACACCCTATTCCCTTCTACTACTTCCAAGTCTAAATAACTAACTAAACATGTAAGCAAGCAAACAAAAACAGAAGACAGGGGAAAAGTACAGATTTCAAGCCTTGTCCCTTGCTAGAACTGACTTCTGGAGTACTTTTAAAAGAAAAGTTCCAGTAAGTTATGCAACAGATGTAATTTCTCCTGGCACCACCATAGAGACTCACATATAAGCAGTATGGAACGAGTCTTTAACCAGTAAGGCTCATTATAACTTTTTTTATGCAAGACACACTTACCAGTCTTTCTGTGAAACATTTTTGTTGTAAATATGGCCCGAGTGGTCTTTGTAAGGAGGGCAGATGCATTTACAGCGGACATCCTCATAATTCTGTAAAGTAAACAATATGCTTCAAATAAATTATCATCGGTAACCATAATTCTGTCCTCCCTGTCCACAACAGAAACAACTCTGTAAGGGAAACTAGTAGAGGGACTACTACACCCTACAGTCCTCTTGTCTTAAACAGAAGCAGGATATTGTGAGGTAGAGAAAAAAGTGCAAAACTGGAATTCCAAACGAAGGCAAAGTAAAAGTGAAAAATTATAGAAACTTGGAAAAGCAAGTTTTAGAGAAACAAGTTAACATTTGCACAAGCAACAATAGGCACTGCAGAAAGAAGTGAGGAGAATTAACTGTTATGGACAGCAAGAAAGAAGTAGCAACCAAAATTAACATTTAGATCACTACTGGGAAAAATGGAAATTCAGAAAAAGATCACTTTGTGTAACATATTAAAATGGGATAACCCATTCCTTTCCCAAATTGCACAAAGGAAGTGGTTGAGTCCCCATCCCTGAAGATATTTAAAAGACATGTAGATGTGGCATTTAGGGACATGGTTTAGGGGTGGACTTGTCAGTGCTAGGTTAACAGTTGGACTCGATCTTAAAAGGTCTTTTCCAACCTAAACAATTCTATGATTCTAAGAATAGAAAACCTTATGGAGAGAACAGAAATGGTCAGCAAGGGGTTATAGATACAAGCATTCTCAAACCCAAATCAGAGTAACTTATTTGAGCAAATAAGAGATAGAGAAGAAACCTGGCTTATCTAAAGTTCAAGGCAATTGCCAATGGCGTTACAAAAATATGTCTTCAGAAGCACTGGTAATAATTTCTAGACTAAACAATCCAGTCAGAGTAATGCTAAGCGGGTGTAGGTCAGTTGGAATCCCTTGACTGCACCATACACCAAGTCACCTCTGGACTCACCAGAGAGAAGTCAAACGGCTGATTATCATTAAAAATGAGAAAAGTCAGACACGCAGGTAGTTGACTTTTCCTGTTAGGAAACGCAACCTTCTTGGTCAGTTGCAGGGACCCTAAGATTGTAGTCCCAAATACTAACCCAGAAGGACCAAGCACAGAGCGCCTGGGGACACTCAAGCCAGGTAAGGCAACAGGGGCCGGCATGGCCACCGCAGAACCAGCGAGAAGAGCTGGCTCCGAAAGCGGAGCTCCGCGCTGAGGGCGAGGCGAGGCGCGGCGCAGCCCCCGGCCCCGGCAGCCACAACAGCAGCAGCTCCGTCTCCAGCAAGGCCGCCTCAGCGAATGCGCGACTGACACCGAGCACCGCGTCGAAATTACACATATCGGTACAAACGGAAGGCTGGCGCAGCAACCGGCGACGCCAGGCAGACGGGCCCCGCTCCTCCCGGCTGCCTCACGGGAACGCCGCGCACCCAGCCCCGTCGCCCGCTCCGGGAGACCGCGGAGCCGCGGGGCAGGACCCGGCCGAAAACACCAGCTCCGGGCTCCAGCTACAGCAGGCCCCGGCGGCGGAGCGGACGAGGGGAAGGCCCCGGTACCGGGACGGGAGGGCGGGTGCACCACCGTGATCCGTTCCCCCGCCCCGCTCACCTTGGCTCCAGCGCCCAGCCCCACCAGAGCGGCCAGCGCCAGCAGCGAGCAGAGGCTCACCCAGCCCCCACCGCGGGCCGCCATCTCGGGCCCCGACCGCTTATCACCGCCGCGCCGCCGGCCCCCCGGCGCCCGCCGCCATCACTTCCGCCTTCCGCTGGCCTCACGTGAGGCGGCGTCCGGCCGCGATGGCGGCCCCCGCGGGAACGGCGGCGCCGACGGGTGGTTCCGGGGAGAGACGGCGTGTCCGTGGGGGCCGGCCGGCCCCGCGCGGGATCCGCTCCCCCTCCAGGCTCGGCGGGCACGGCGTGCGGGCAGCGCCGCGAAGGGCGGCCTCCGGCAGGCCTGCGCTGCGGCCGGGACGGGATTCAGGCCGAACGCCGCTGGGGGGGGTGCGGGGCCTGCTGCCCCCCGGGGCCCGTTACCCGCCTGCCCCCACAGCGCCAGCGGCTCCTCCCGCCCGTGGCGTGCCCAGCGGGGCGACCCCTGGCAGTAAGGCGGCGGGGAGCACACGAGGGTCAGCGCAGGAGCCGCTTGGCACAGGCCAACGTAGGCAGTACCCGTGTAATATCACGCAGCGATAACAGGCGGCGCCCTGAGGTGGGACGTTCAAGGGGCAGATAATCCAGTGTTTCCACACCCGGACACAGGCGAGCAATTTCTATAAATCTCAATGCATTTTCCAGACAGATAGATGGGCAGACTTGTTTCTCTGAGAACGTGTCGCTGAAATCCAGCAGCGTTCCTTATTTGCAGCGTGGTGGTGAATTATTGCCGCCCAAGAGCGGTGCTCGCTGCCTTTCAGAGGACGGTCAACGTTGGCGAGACGCAGCGTGCCCAGCCGTAGGCCCTTGAGACCTGGCAGATCAAGCGGCTTCCAAGATCTCCCTCCTTGGGTGGGAGCCCCCAAAGGCGGCTGATGCTGCTAGGGCTGGACCCAGCCTGCCCCTTGCATGGGAGCCTGTGCCCAGCGCCCGCTCGAGCCCAGCTGGGCAAAGCGCTCGGACTCATTCCAGCTTCTCTGACACACTTCACAGCAGAACAGCAGGCTGTGTGATGCCGCCCATTTATTCCCTCTCCTCATTTTTTATGCCTTGTGTCTTTCTTATATCCATTTTCTGTCCTGAACTGCTAAGTAGCAGCACTGTACATCATCAAAAACTGGTCTATGCCCTCTTTCCTTCCCCAGCCCTTCCCCAGTAAGTGGCTGTAATGTCATAGGAGCAAAGATAATCCTTTAGCTACAGTATATTTTTCAATTGTGCAATCACACTTTGTTTTAATACAGTGAGTTGTGTAATACTAACAGTGCATCAGGCATCTTGGTAAAGGAGCTTGAGTTGCTATGGAAACACAAATCACCTTTATTTAAAATTCAGGGAAAATTGCCAGCAGAGTATAACGAACATACATCAGGTTTCAGCCTTAGCCAAACAATTTGTCTGTTTAATGACTGTATCTGCAATGAAAGTGTTTTGAAGCGTGAAGGTGGCTCTGTCTTCCTCGCCACCCACACTCGTAGTCTACGATGGGCGAATTGACTGCTGAGTTGAAAAACATGCTGAATCTTTAGAAAAACACATCTTGAATTTTGAGCTGAAGTAAATAATGTGCAGTTTCAGAGGCATCACTGCATTTGGAAGAGCTCAGTGGGGAAAAAGATTTGTAATAGAGTCCGATATACTAATTTTCTAACACACTCAAAGAGTTGTAATACACACGTAATAAATGCACTTTTTTTTTTTTGGATGGCTGAAAAGAGGCTTTGGGACCTTTAAACCCAGTTTTAGAGCTTCCTCAAATTCAGGGACACCAAAAGAAAAAACAGGAGCTCATGAGCCACAGGCTCTTGGCGGTGCAGGAGGTAAACATTACTTCTAGAAGATGAGTCCATTCTTCCCCTAGAAAACAGTAAGCAGTGATTTCATAAGCAAACCTGCTTGATGAATTATTAAAAAAAAAGTACTAGAAGCTTTTATCTTAACACTTAGAATTTTGTAGATTGATGGGGTTTTTTTAATTTAATTAGCACACTAGTATCAGAAGCAATACACTTAAACCACAGTAAAAAAAAAAAACAACCCAAAAACAGAAACAAAAAATCCCAAACAAACAACAATGAAAAAAGTTTAAAAATTCAAAGGAAGAGTGATTTTTAAGGACAAAAATGATTAAATGATTGTCCTGACCATAACAGCCCTATTTACAGCTGCTCTTCAGCTATCTGATCTTCCAGAAGGGCTGAAGATGGGTTTCATCTTCAGAAGAGCTCTGGAAGGTTTGTCTGAGGAGTCCGAGCTTTAGTGGTGTGCAGCTCAGTCCTTACCAGACCAACCCTCTTCTTGTTAATGGAGCTAGGCTCTCACATCTAATTTGCTTTTTAAAAATAATATAGAATGTGCTTCAATAACAAGATTTGTTTTGAGAGCAGCGTCCACGCTCTGGCCTCTCTAAACCTTGAGCTTTGCTATCAGTGCACTGTGTTGAATTACAAGTGAGCTTTTTACAGTTTTGTAGCTTCTGTCAAATTTGTCTCCATCATCAAGACTCGCATAACTAGTTCACCCCGAGAGCTGCTGGCAGTCCATCTGATCATTCAAAGATTCTGCTTCTGAGGCTCTGGGGAGGGCAAAATCCTGGTCCCATCCCACAGAGGGGGTGAGCTGTGGGGCACAGCAAACCCCCCTGGGCCATTGGGGCACAGCCTGAGCAGGGCTTTCAGGAGCAAAAGGCAAGACCGTGCAACGGAGGACACAGCACAGGCGGTGCATCCCTAGCTGTTGGGGGGCAGCTGCTCCAGGGGTGTGTCTTTTCTGCTCTGTCACCTTATAGAAATGGCTTATAAAAAGCTTTATATTTCCAGGTGCTGTACGTGCAGAGCAGGCTTCAGCTTTTTCTTTCCTGTTGCAGGAACCTTCCCAAAGTCTCATCATCACTGTAGCCAGCAGTGCACTAAGCCGTGTCTCTGCGCCTCCTCATTGTGCTGCACTGACTCACATGCGAATAAGAGTATTTTAAAACCTTTGCCCTGCAAAATAAATTTATGCACTAAGTGGTAATAACATTGGATTCCACTGTGCTGTGGCAATTTGTGTAGGGTTGCTTTGCACTCTGCAGCTGAACAGGCATTCACTGTCATGGGGTGGATGTTCCCCAGAGCAGGTAGGGTAGACAGTATTTACCATAATTCTAATCATCTGCATTATGATTATTTCTTACTAATGCAAATTACCATCTTCTTATGTCAGTTCAGCCTATTCACATTCAGAACTTGCCTGCTTCCCTTCCTTTTCTCAGCTGAGAAAATCTTTTCATTATCAACAATGACATGAAAGAAAAATCTGAAGGGATTATGTAAATAAGTAATTGAATCAGCACTTCTGCGGCCATTGCCAACATGAGAGCAATGTGACATTTGCACAAAAAGAAAAACAAAATAAATACAGATTGTCTTTTGTCTATGCCCTATGTTCAGTTAAAAAATTAAAATGATGGCAGCAGTTGTTATTACAGCAGCCTTTACTTAGCAAAGAAGTGTGGGAAGCAATTAATTACAATGTCAATTGCTCTTGGCTAATGAGAAATTCACCTTTCAGCAGATTGGTCATCAGCATCCGTTTGAATACGTTCTGTCACTGGTACTGCATCCCTTAAAATAAACAGCGCAGTTTTGTCTCTTGAGTTCTGTTTTGGGCCAAAACCCTAGTGGCTCTGTTCAGGTCTAGCTGGTATTCTGGCCTCGTGGTCTTTGGTCTCTGGAGATTGCAAAGGGAAATCGATGCCGGGGGGATGTTGATGGGGTAAAAGGTTTACAATAAAAGCAAGCTTTCCAAATATAGTTCATCTCAGAGACCCATTACATTACAGTAATGCAATGTAATGGCTGGTGGCTTCCTTCCATAACGGAGGCATTATTTTGCAATCTGCTGTTAGAAGTTACATAAAGCCTTTCACAACAGAAATATATGCATATGGAAAGGACAAGCTATACAAACTGTTTACCTCTGTATTTCTATATTCGTATTGATATTTATGATAATGAAGCAAATGGAGGGAAGTGCTGAAAGAGCTCTGCATCTATTTTATCTTTCTGTCTCAGTGAATCCACTCTTGACTTTTCTGCGGGCTGTAAGAGTTCAAGGTCCCTCTCTGTTAATGCAAGGTCAGTCAGTACTCTCACACACTGGAGCATTTTGTTAGTACCAGCTGGCTCCCCGTATCACACGCATGGGGAGCATGCAGTGTTCTGCATATGGTTTCAATTAGTGGCATATGTCATGGTTCATCAGTGCAACTCCTGGTGCATGCCCCTTCCTTCAGCAAATACAAGGAACAGCAGCCTGTAGATGAGAAGGGGGCTTCAGCTGCTTAACCATGATATGAAGTCCACAGCTCTGACTTCATCCCTTGCAGCATGAAGAACAGCTTCTGCATTTGCTTATTTAACCCAAAATTTATTAACAGTCTCTGCCAGGCCTGACCTGGCAGGACCTTGAGCACCCTGTGTGCATTGCCCGTGGGAGAGACAAGGTCGGCACTGCTCCACATGCTTTGTCTCGTACTCCCTCTTCTTCTCCCCAGGAGAGCTTTTGCCAAGGCATGTTTGCATGGAAGCAGCTATGCCCCAAAAGGGCTCACAGTCTCTTCCCCATGCAGGGAGGCAGCTATGCCCCAAAAAGGCTCACAGTTTCTTCCCCACGCAGAGTAATCCACTGGGATTACTGTAACAAATCCATCCTCCCTGTTTCATGTTCAAAGGGATCAGCACTAAAAGGAAAGTCTCTATGAATCCAGAACATGCTCTACCCAGTGCCAGTGATTTCATTCCAACCTTTGCTGCAACCTGCATGGAAACACCATAGCCAGTGAGAGATATGCTGAAGGCCACACAAGACTGCGATTATGGTACAACTACAGGCCTTTTTGTGGTAAAGTTTATCATTAGTTTTCTCAAGCTTGTTGCTAAGCAGAGGGGCTTTAATCAATAACCTCAACAAGTAAACTGGGAACCCCTCCATGCGTTGGCTCCATTCTCTTCCCTTGCCTGCTATTTTGGTCACTTCTCCAAAGCACACATCAAGCGAGCCCTGGATGGATGTGGGCCCCCTCATTCACACTTCAGTGTCAATAGGAAATGAGGAGCACACACTCAGCATCTTGCTGGCCTGGGTCAGCAGCAGCAATGCGGTTACACTGCAGATGCCTGCTTTAATTAGGAGCTCTTTACTTTTTCAGAGGACCTGGGGAAGATAAAATGAATGCCTGGAGACAATGAATTGAGTTTTGCTCTTTTAACCTTTTTTCAATTAGCATTTTCAACCTTTCTCAGATCTTGGCTTACCTATTGCATTTGGTTCTATTTTCAGTGGTCTCTGCGGTGCAACATTAACAATATTCTTTTTTTTTTTAGATACATCATCCCTTCTAACTGCAAGAGCAGGAATCTCCGTATTCTTCTTTAGGCAGGAAACCATTCTTAACCATTGCTTATCCTTAGCAACCACAGTATCACACAAGGTAATTCTTATAAACATAGAGAAAATTCTAATAATTCCACATATGTAGACTTGCACAGAGGAGGTAAATTGCAGTAAAAGGTAGCATTGTGCAAAGGGAGTCAGATACTTCAGATGACCACGAATATCAACACTATAGCAGTATTTTGTATTCTTCATTTGTATGCTGTGGTAACGTACACACCGGGCTCAACCCTTTGTCTTCTGCCATTAATCATTATGGATGCCAAATTCATAGGCTGTTAAAATGTGCACAGTGAAAATCAAGTGAAGTCGTCTAAGTAAACAAGGCCCTCAGTAACTGCTTCCTAACATGACCTTATTTCAGAGGCTTCCTAGAAGAAATTGTGGTTCCACCAGATATTTTCAGTGTCAGTCCTTTCACTCTGACATCTGTGCCTCGATGCTCCCTTGGTTGGTGTAAAGCCTTGCTCCATTCAGATCAGGAGGAGTGACACCACTTTCACACAAAGGGAGGTTCTGGCCTTTGCGTTTCATTCAGATTAAATCTCTGCTAGAGACAGCCTAATAGCTGGCTCTGCCAGTGCTGCTGAACGGCATTGATTTTATGCCACTGGATTGCCAGAGTTTGTGTGGAAGACGTGGCATGGCGGATGCCCTACTTGCTCTGTTCCCATGACAACACCCTGCAAAGCAGCTCCCTGCGAGCTTCCCCGACTGCCTCATCACATCCAACAGCCGTGCCCAGGCTGCAACTTTCAACCCAAGACAACACCTCTCCCTTCAATTAACAAGAAGTGTTTTACAAGGAAAAAAGGTCTATTTGAAATAGCGATGTTCTGATTGTCAGAGTGTGTTAAGCTCTCCACCACCCAAACACTGGGAGGATGGCTGAATTTGGTTTGCCATTTTACACTGCGCACTGCTGCTCAGTAATGTAATTGGGAATGACTTGTTTTTGCTCCAGGGACTATATTTGTTTTCATTGGTGCTGGGTACAGTGGTGCCTGATTCTTCATGTATGCTGAAGCAAATTAAAATATAACAGCACTTCAAGTAACTCCTGCTTTCATGTAGTAGCAGGCAAGGAGTTGCTCAGACTAATTATTTTGGAGAGGATGATCTGCTTTTGTTGGGGGTGAGCCTCTTCCTGCCCATCCTCCAAAAGCTGTATGCCTCCTGGGAGTGCCCCAAGAGCGAGGCCTTCACAAGGGCCAAATACAGATCGGTCAAGCCAGCAGGCCTCTAGGCAGAAAGAAGTCTTTGGAGCTGATGCTTTTGGCTTGCAGATAAGAAATGTGGAGCATAGAGATGAGTTCAGGGCATTGAAGCTGGATGGCAGTGGAGGAAAGTGAGCTAAGTTTTCCTGCCTGCCAGTCCAGTGCAGTGCTATAGTGAGTTGGAGGATGGTATTCTTTTTTTTTTTTTTAAGTTAAAAATATTTTAAACCATTTTTTCCAGTACAGATTCTAAGTTTGTTTTGCTTTTTGTATGTAGACCGAGAACTCAGTCTGTGGCTTTGGTTGCACCACTCCCAGTTGCTCGGTATTTGCCTCAACAAGTACATGTCGTCATCCAGATAGGAGGGAATCAAAATCAGGCTTGATAACCAAGAAAGTTCGGGGATCCTTACTGGCACTCACTGAAGGGCTGGAGCCCACAGAGGGACTTCTGCAAGCCTGCTCGACTGAGAGGTTTTTCCGAGGTGCAAGCTGACTTATCACCACTGATGTCCTGGAGCAGCAAGTGCCTGTAAGAGGCCATCATGGCTGTATCAGTGAGCTGGACCCTATGGACCCTTCCTCTGACCAGTCTTCTGAGCATCCCTCGCCTCACATCTCTGTGCGTGACTCAAAAGGCTTGCACAACCCCGACTCAGGAGCTGGGCTCACCCTCACAGGTGGGATGCCAACAGGCTCATAGGTGACAGCACATAACTTATCCTGGGCGTTTGTCCCACCAGAAGTAACTGAACTCATTGTGCCCTGGCTGCTGCATCTGAGTTTTATCACACTTACAAAGACTTGGTATAAAATCCACTGCAAAAGCTCATTACCCTGGTAGACAGAAAGCGGTTTGTACCTCATGAGATCAGGGTATCTGCAGAAAAGCTGTTCGTCCTGCCGCTTGGTGACTGCAACATACATATTTTTGATTTGGTCCATCATTCAGTGTTGTCCAGCCCAAGCATTTCTGTGACCTCAGCATCAGCCTGCACATTACCTTCCACTTCATTCAATTACTGGCTAATCTGCTATTCCATTTCATTTGATCTGAGCATTAAAGACCAAATCACGTGTACTGCAAATTATGCAATGTCCATCTTTAACTTGGACGGCTTCAAGCAGGTGCTGAGGAACAATTAGATCACTGGCTGTAGAAGCTGCCATTTAACTAAGGAAGAAAAGACAACTCTAAATAAGACAGATGCAGAGAGCACCCAAAGATTGCTCACACTGATAATGAAAATTAATCAAACATCATTAGCAGTCTCCAGAGAGCTCAGTACATCATGTGCTTCTGAGATGTGCTTGTGGTTGTCCTCCGCCTGACAAGAGCACCCGCTTCTCTCAGCTCAAGGGCAGAAAGGAGCTTTGCTGCATCATGAAAAATATCAAAATTTTGAGACTTTTTCAAACAGAGCAGGGTGGCTTTTTTTGAAAGTCTCTTGGGCCAGCCTGCAGTTCAGCGGTGCCAAGCAGCCATGAACTCTGGGGAGGTCAATAAATGCATGCAGGTGATTCTACTAAATATATAGCCTTTTTTGTCTTCCTAATAGAGTGGGACTTACCTGGAGGCAGTCCAGTCTGAGCAACACTTCCTGGAAGGCAGCTTCTACAACCATCTAAATGGAACTGTGATGGCCTTTCGGGTAGGCAGCTTATTCCATGCAGGAGAGCTGTGGGGAGAGTTGGTTATTAACCCCAGTCTCTTATGGATTATTTCAGCACAGTTATTTTTACTAAAACATCGCATCCTTCCTTTTGCCATGCTGCCTGTCTTCTTCACTAGCCAATTTGCCTTAATTTTGACTCAGCAGCCTCAAAAGCTGAGTCCATTCTGTTTGTATTGTGTTAAATATACTGGAGCCCTGATGAGAACTTCTGGGCTTTACAACAACTGAATGTTTTGTTCAGGGTTTGTGCATGTGTCTTTTGGGTTCATTTGTCTACCACCACTTACGTTCATAGTTTGGTATTGTGGGAATAGTGGGGAAAGTGAATAACTGACCTTGTTAGTTGAAGATGTGTCAATTCAGGCTTAAAAATTAAGAGAAGAAAATCTAAAAGAGTGAAAGAAGTTCAAGGTTTCTGTTTGCACATGAGCACATAGTCATGCAGACCTGCAACCCTCCCACAAACAAGCCTTTTGGTTGGTGCATTTTATCCCTTCGTCCTGTCAAACAGAGGCCTGAGAGGTTTTCTCCCAAAGCTGGTCCTTGGGGACAGCCCACTGATCTCACTGCAACCGTAGCAGTTCACACTGCTGAGGATGGGGCTTTACCTTTGCTGCCCCTCGCCTGTATTGCATTAGTTACCTGTGACCCTCAGGAAAAAATAAGCCATATTTTTCTCCTAAAGCAATAAGAGGTGCATCTGGATCACCTTAACTCGATTTGGGATGGCAGAGAGCGGAAGTGTGGGGAGAGCAACTGATGTGGGCTCATTGACATCAGCGTCTTCTAATACAATTTTTGAATGAGAGCATCCTATTAACCCCCCCTTCATACAGACTATGGTGATTCATTATGTTAGTGCTTTCTCCAAGTAGATTTTTTTCAGCTGCCACTGTGCTCAGCTGCTCTCTGGATAGGTGCAGATGAACCCATTTTCCCTTCTTTACGATAACTACTTAGATGATGCATGAATTCCCAATAGCACATTGTCGGATGCTTTCCTGAGGGCAGAGGATGCTCCTTGGGGTGGAAAACAATCTTGGCAGGAGAGGGATGACTTTGCTGAGAGTTAAATAACACCCAAATAACGTCAACATTAAGTCAGCACCCCTTGTCGAAACAAGCTTAGGCTTTCTCTCTTCAGCTGCGCCTCCCTACCGAGTGGAGCGAGTGCTGCCCCGTTGTGCCACATAGCCCTGAAGCATGCACAGCACAAGCCAACAGGATTTGGAGCTCCTTTGGTGGGACAGGCATGTCCTGCACATAACGGCAGGGGTCTGAAGGGCCTCCAGCAGCAAGGGCAAGAGGTTTTTTGCCTGCACCATCCTGCCCATGGATCTGGGCCAGCTGTCCCCCCAGCCTGCTAAACATAACCACAGCACGCTCAGAAAGGAAATTATTTGGCAAGGCCTTAGCACTGGAGGAGGAGATAAATTCCTCACCTGCATAGTCTCCTTCCCCTCATTAGTATGAACTTTCCAGAGCCTCTCTCTACGGTGAGCAGAAACAACATCTCCCCTGGTTAAATCATTGCTCTGTAGCAAGCTCCTCTAGAAGCCATTCCCACTAGGCTCTTTCTAGCTTTTAAAACATTGACCAGGACGATGAGAAGCCCCACTGAGAGATGTGTCAGCCCTCACAGCTAAACCGTACCTGGGATCTTTGCTGTACTCATTATTAGTTGGAATGCACTGAACAGGACATTGGAAGATGGCTCGTGACCTTAATATCACAGCATATGAAGCAGCAGGAGGAAAGAGATGCTAGGCAGAAGCTTCCTTGCAACAAAATGTGGTCTCAGTTGGAGCAAATTTATCTATGAGAACGCTAAGCTGTAAATGCCAAGTTAATTAGCCCTCTACATAATTTGTTTTTAAAAATACACTGTCATCTCCTTCTGGAGGAACAAGAGCCCATTTCCCCCTTCTGTTAGCCCGAAAAGTCAATCTGAAAAATGTCAGTGAAGCCTAAACCAAGAAACATCACGATGCTTTCAGTAAAGGAGCTCTCTGGCAGTAGAAGGAGCTTAAAATCCACAGATTTCCTCTCTAAACCTGCCAAGCCAGAAGGCTAAACAGCTCTTCCCAGGGCACCACTCCCAGCAGACCAACTTCACTGGATTCTCAGACATCTGCACTATTGAGACCCAGTTTTCCCGTTATGCCAGTCCAAGTCACATTTTGCCCAGTTATGGGTTTTCTCCTTCTCTGCCAGCATCTGAAAAGGCTAGTGGCAAAATCGCGATCATTTTTTATGTGTCCCGATCTCTACTGGCCTGGATAAAACCGGGTCACTAGGCTACATTCGTGCTGGGCTTTGTTTTCTTCCTAGGGATTTTGAAGTGTTTTCTTGATTTTTGGTCCAGGGAAGACCAATGATTCACCCCCCAGTCACGTTTTTATTTTAAAATTAATAGCCAGTGCCGTCTGGTATTGCAGAGTTTCTCAGATGGAACCTGCCCTTCTTCTCCATGACTCAGTGTGTTTTGTAGCCATTGAGTGCCTGATCACTCGCCTTGCTCCATCTGATCTGTTTGTGGAGGAACAGAGGACTGGGGTTTACAGCAACATTTTAAAATATATTGTTTTTCTCACTGAGAACATGGGACTCAATACTGCTGTTTCTCATAAGCAGTATTTTTCAATGCTGCCTTTGCCAGCATTGCCATTGAGATCCTCCCCAGCTGGCAACACCTAGAAAACAGAGTGCCTGTGCTTCACGGGATTGCAGGCAACAGCAGTACTTAGCCTTGCCTACCATTTCCATAGAGCAGAGAGAGTTTTCAGCTGGCTGGGTCCTGGTCTCTCACCCCAGTCTTCCTGGGAGCCTCTCCTAGCGCTTCATCCCTTGGGAGGAGTAACTGCTGCCTTTCTTCTGCCACCAAGCTAGGACACCGCATTTCTGCAACCCTCATGTCAACCGTGAGGCTGCTGCCCAGCAAGAGCATGGGGACGCTGCAGCCCGCTGTGCCCCAGCCCGGTCCCTGCGACTGCACGGGCCAGCAGGGTCCAGCCTGGCCGAGCTGGACATGAACAGCAGCGCGGTGCTGCCGGACACCATGACGCAGGGCTACCGTAGGGCCAGTGCAGGCTGTGCCAGCCCTGCCGGCAATGAACCCCCAAAGGCACCTCGGGGTGGTAGCGGTTTTCTCACCTGCAGTACCAGCATCTGCACGTCCACTGCCAGGAGGAGTTTGTTTTTCCTGGTCTTTGAGAAAGAGAGGTGAAAGGAGGTGAGCAGTAAATCAGTGCTGGCCCTGCCACTGCCCGCAGGGGACACGTGGACAGCAGAGGCAAGACACGCAGGGCTGGAGCGGCATTAAGAGCTCCCCGCATTCTGCAGATACACCACCTGTTTCTAGGATACTGGGCAGTTTTACATTTAATGAGCACGTAGCTTTGCACCTCTTCCCCTTGTGCGAGCTGAGATGCTTTTCTGGAGAGCCCAACCGCGTCTCACGGCGGAGGCAGCCGCTGTGCCGATCGCTCTCTCACAAGCCCCAGGCATCGATCCTGCTGCATTCAAAACAAGAAAGAGAGAGAGTCCCTGCAGCGTCCCCCCAGCTAGTTCTCCCGCTGCTGTGGCTTCCTGTTATTCCTGAACTCCCGGTATTTTTAGGTTGTTGACTGTCTTCACACCCACTTTGAGAGTGATGAAGTCTCATCCTGGGGAAGTGGTGGCAGCACCACTCTAGTAACGAAATCATTAAATCAATTGCCTTTTCAGCAATGCCATCTCTAGTGAAATGTCACCGGTACCTACAGCGTCATCTCCAGAGTCTGTAGCCTTTCGTCAGTGATGGGGCTGTTAACAGAGAAGGAGATCAGCACATGGCTGAGCTAGCCCCAGTAGTACACAGCCCATGAAAAAGGGAAAAAAGAGAAAACTCAGCTTACAAAAAGGAGCAGACCTTCAACTGATGGAAACCCAGTAACTCCCCTCTGTCTATTAGGTGAGCAGGTGATAAAGCAATACAGCCCTTAACTGGTGTTTACCCCATAAAATAAACCAAGCAATGTACAGCCCTAAAACGTATGTTTATATTGAAATAAGTCATCTAGTTATTTGCTTCTGAGACATACGAATCAGATTTGTTTTCACAACATGTCTAGCATTACATTATCATCAGCAAAGCAGTAATAGAAAAGCCCATAAAAAGGACCTCCCTGGAGAACTATTAGATAACAGATTACCCTGCAGATAGCTGTGGAGAGATGCCCCAACGGGTCTCATCTAATCAGCTGCTCTGCTGGCAGAGGCAATGAAAAAACATTGGTGGATCTCAGCAGGCTACAAAATGCGTGTGAATAATGTTGCCGTAGGGCTACTCCTGGCAATGTCCTCTGACTTTCCACTCAGATCAGCAGCAAGTGCTGCCGCAGAGCGGCCAGCCCACAGAGTTATACTGGACGGCTAGCTCCATAGCTGCTTGGACCGATGTGAAGAGGAAGGTGGTGGGGTCACAGGGAGAGCCCCACTCCACAGCCCCCGGGTGCTCCTCCTCTGCTATCGCCTGCCCATGTGGTCTTGGGTGCATCACTTACAATGAAATACAGACATGGATTAGGAACCTGACAGCTGCTCTGCACCAGATCTCTAAAGTTTTCAGCGAGCACTGACATCTTAATCATGTGAGCCATCTTAATTGCAGGAGCTCAAGCATCAAGATCCTGCACGTTCCACCAGGTTAACGTCTTTGCGTGCTTCATCTCCACTTTAGGCATGATCAAAGTGAAGACAAGGCATTGGAGGGGGCAAAGGAGTTTTGTCCCACCGTGGTTTGCTGACTACATAAGCACATGGGGGGGGGCCCTTTGGCCAAGGAGCAGCTGGCTCACTTCCCTCCAGCTGCCTGGGGGGGTTTGTCTTCACCTGTGAA
Organism: Gorsachius goisagi; assembly: GCA_018403395.1. NCBI lineage: Eukaryota > Metazoa > Chordata > Aves > Pelecaniformes > Ardeidae > Gorsachius > Gorsachius goisagi. The sequence continues at coordinate 224,892 of BOSO01003424.1, forward strand.
GTGTTTGTTTGTAGCATGACAGCATTCACCAGCTGGGGCATAAATCACTCCACAAAACCCTCTGCCACCCCAGGGGCTTCTCATAATATCTGCTTGCAGCTGCCTTTTTATCTCCTGAGTCTTTCTCGTCCCAGATCATTTCAGGCTTTGCCCTCTTCTCTGCCCCCAGCCACCTGCCAAGAGGCAGCAGATTCCTCGATTGTGGGGCCATGCCCAGGCTTCCTGCAAACCCATGTCAGGGAGAGGTTGCCAGAGGTGCATAGGCACACGCTTGTGCTGGAGGTAACAGGAGCAAGCACCCAGGGCTTGCTGAGCTGGTCTGCAACACTCACAGCCACTTTGCCATTTACCTCTGTGGCCGTGACAGTGCTTGTGTAGATACAGAGATGCAGTGTTACTTCCCATAGTCTATAATCCCTCTGGACTGAGGCAAGTGCCTGGCTCCTATAGCAGCTGTCCTGTCTTGCAGAGCACCTTGCTCACAGGAGCCACCAGCACCGGGGCTAGCCCTGCTCTGCACAGGAGGGATAAAATTTTGCCCACTGGTTTTTCATTTGCATGTGCTAGGACTCTGCTCTCCAGCATCAGGAATATTCTGAGTAAGTCTAGAAACCCATAGCAGCTCTGGGAATCATGAGAAGTTATTTTTGCCTGGACATTTATCCTCCTCATTTTTTCTCCATTTTATTGCTGGGGTCTGGTTTCTTTCCGTGCTTGGAGAAAAGCAGCCCAGCGGCGAGGAGAGCCACTTTTACTGGGCTTGGAATGTTGCTGCTCCACCACAGGTTTTTGCTGTGGGACTCTGAGTGGATAAAAGGATCATTTCTCATCAGTAAGAGAGAGATCAACTACTGCTGAAGCAGCCCAAAGCCTACCTGGGCAGAGACAGCAAGCCCCTAAATCTACATTCAAAGCTTTGGGGAAGACCCTGATCTCAGGCTTCTGCTCTTCTGTTTGTGGTCACACGGCTACTGCACGCGTGCCTTACCTGTCTTTTGCTCTGACTGCTTTCTTTTCCTAGCTTCACAAAGTTTACAGAGTCACCTTCGTATTCCCCTACGCCGGCTGGCATTAGCGAGCCAGCGAGTTAGCCAAACACAGCCAAAACAAACTCAGGTTTCCAAAGGGTAAAACTCAAAGCAGCACAAGCAGGCTCCCACACCTCCTTTGGGAAGAAGAAACGTGGCAACAAAAGGCTGGGATTTCAAATGCTCACATTATCCCACAAGTGCTGTTTAGCCTGCCCAGTTAGCACATCTCCGCTGCCTCTCTCTGTACGGTCTGAGAGCAATTCCCGACAGAAGCACAAAAACACTGTGCACCTCCACCAGGGTAAAGACCGAAACAAACTCCTGTTCTCAACAGAAAAGTCCACTGAAAACCAATAACCAGCATATCCAGGGTACAAGCAAGTAAACAGCAATAATAATGTAACTTTATTTAGATTTAGTTTGACATTTAGCACAGTAGTAAGCACAGAAAGAAAGAAGTACCAAAATACCAAACTCATAGCATATAAAATAATCAAATATATTTCATATTTAGTGAAATATTTCTACAACACATCGGTGGGACTGCCCTGGGCAGTCCAACCCTGTAAATATATATATATATATATATATATATAGCTGTGTTATATAAAATACTGTATGTAGAGAAAGCACTGAAACTTATCACCAAAATAGAAAAGAGCTCTCAAAATACGGATCGTTCAGATTTGTTAGTCATACCCAATATTGAAAAGAGGTTCAAACCCACTGCAGGAGATAAAGCTCCAGCTTGGATGCCATGGCAGGCATGGTGTTACTGGGCACAGACTAGCTAAAGCTGGCAGGAGCCCGGCTCGTGGGACAGGCTCCGGACCTGACCCAATGGCCACGAGGTGACAAGAGTGACTGGTCCTTGCCCAGGACTGTTGAGACATCTCCCAGGTGGAAATGCCAGTGACGAAGTTGGTGCTTGCGGCTGATGTTACGTGCTACGGGAGGCCTGGGCGAGTGGCGCATTAATGGCTGCGGGGAGGCTTGAGTGCACGAGCGGCCCCTCAGGTCCCGCTCGGGTCCCGTAGGAGACCCCGCAGCCCAGTCGTGCCCTGCTCCAGCCTGCACCTGCCTGGGGCCAGGGGGCCGTGGAGAAGTCAGAGCTGCCGGAGCAGTGCTCCCGCTCCTCCCATGTGGATCCGGCTGCAGTGGGACTGGCCATCAGCAGATGCACATCACAAGGATATTATTCTGAATTTCAAAGATGCCTCTTCAGCAGATGACAGTACTTAATTCCCATTAGCTTTTAAAAATCTAGAAAGCTGCTTTTGTACCAGGCCAGCCTCCCCCAGGCAATGCCATACGTTTGTTCTGGCCTGCAAGCAAGCAGCACATGAAGAGGCAACCCTGCTGCTACGGGACAGTAACATTGAATGAAATGTTTGTCCTGGTGAAAACTCCCACCTGCCCTGAGGGTGATCAAGGTTAGTGTTGTACTTAAGATCCCAAGCAATTTGTAAATAGATATAAAAAATATGGCCTTTCTGGCAGCAACACTAAAGTCCAACTGGAGACGATAACCCACACCAGCACATAGCCCGGGTGCTGCTGGTGCTTCAGGCTGGGTGCTGGGCCAGCAGGCAGAGGCACCAGTCCTGGCGGCAGGGGAAAACCGAGGGTGCCTTGGGGCCATTTGGTTCCTGATACATGAATGAGGCTCTTGTTGCTTTTTGGCTCAATACAATGATTCATTTCCCTGACTGCTCCCACTAGGAAGGCAGCCGAGACCTGCCTGGGGGATCCCTCCTTGGGGATTCGAGCCCCAGTGAGGCAGTGCCACGATGGGCCGGCCCTGTGCCGGTGCCGACCTGCTGGGGCTGAGGGCTGCGGGAGTTCACCCCTGGAGCCCTCCCAAACCCTGTCTCTGTGCTTCTGCCATGCCGCTGCAGAGAAACCTATAACCCATTAATGATTCTGTAATTGCTCTTTCTCATCAAGCCAGCAGTCACATCCCTAATTACATGGCAACAATCCTATACTAACAGGATGAGCTATAATTCCTAGGTGGTATTAGCATTGTTATTTTACTCTGAGTAACTTCCCGGTAATGGCCATGTGAATGTGGCAATCTCACTTAAGTGAATATAAGTGCTTAGCCCCTGGAAAAATCATTAATAAAAATTTCATTCTGATAGCCTCTAATCACAGCTAAATACAATTACTCATATGAGGCCACTATAAAAAGTATTTTTTCTCATCAGAATAAATTTATAAGGTTTTCCCAACTGTTTTTAATAAAGAGGACACTATATAGAAAAGCCCAGAAAATAAGCACACGTTTGTTTCTCAAAACCCATAGATAAACATGACAATATCTCTAAATTACTGGCTACTGAACAGGATTTCATTTAGCTCGACTCAAGCCGTAGCCTAGTATAAATGTTTTCAAAGCAGTGCGCTGCTGTTTCATCTGGAGCAGCTGCACAGGATTTCTTTGATGTCACGCTCTTGTGTGGAGACGGTGTTTCAATTTCTCTTTATGCCTCCGAACTGCTGAAACAGGAAGGAAAAGGCATTCAATAAAATAGGCATTCTTCATGGGGGAGGGGAAAAAAAAAAGAAAAAGCAGCAAAATTTGGCCTTGAATGCAGTACCAAGAAATAATTCATCACTGCAGCAGTGACAGAACTACACTATGCCTCTCGCATCCCTGTTTCAAAGGAGACAGGGAAACCATCCTGTGGCTTTGCACTGCAGCACGGTCTAGACGGGATTCTGTACCAGGCGCTCCCCGGGCTCGCACGCCGGTGGCACCCACAGCCGCTCGCTCTCATCCTGACTCCCCGTGCTGGGGCGTGCACCCCTCGTGTACTCCCCGAGGAGCATAAATACAAGTAGCTGAGGAAGGTCTGCTCCTTCCCCGCTCTCGCCCAGGCTCCTCAAGCTTAGCAGTGCCCAGCCCAGCAGGCTCAAGCTGCACGGGAGCTGCAGGACGTCCAAAACGACTGCGGCTGGTCGTGACAGGCAGCTAAAGAAGCTGCTGCCCAACATCATTTGCCAAAGACGCTTTCTTATGCAGCGAGCGAATGTTTTTTTAGATGGCTGTGTCCACAGCGCTCATCGCTGAGCAACCACAAGCGCTGCCTGCGAAGCCAGAGAGGCACCTAAGTGTGAATCCCTCTCCCAGGCACCTGGTGCCTGCTGGTTTCGTAAGTCAGAGGCAGGAGCCAGCAATACGTCTCTTCTCACCGTGCTCGGCGAGGAGTAGCCCCGTGCAGTGCCTGGAAGGAAGGGGATTGCCCTGCCTGCCGCCTGCCTGCCTGCAGAGCCAGCTGCGCACGCTGCACACGTTTAGGACGTACCAGAGCACAGATTTCTCTTTTTATAGGGAAATAACACTGAAAAAGTCCAGGACAACCAGGAGCAACTGGCAGGAGGGCAGCTGGGGCAACACGGGGAGAAGCGGTGACACCATTATCTCCAGGCAGGATCTGTCTCTCCTGCACTTCACAAAACATTCCTATGGGTTTATTTGCCTTTCTTCATAAATATTTTCCAGAAAAAAAAAGTTTGTTTGGGAACACTCTCAAAGCAGCACTCAAGGAGTCTTTCTTGTGACCTCCAAAAAGTACCTTTCCTAAGGCATTTCCCTGTCTTTTCAGACACCCCCTTTGCTGTATAATGCTTACTGGGAAAAAAAAAGCAGCCAAAGCTGAAAAAGGTTGCTGAAAAAGCCAGGGGCTCTGTTTCAAAACTCAATGAGCTGATAACAACAATTTCTGCTGGTGCCGCTGAGCTCTTGCTCGCCTGCAGCGAGGGTCTGGGGGCTCCTGTGCAGCCATGCCGGGGGGCATCACTGTCGGGCATCGCCGTCGGGCCCAGCGGTGTACACATAGCTCACCCCCCCCAGCCAACTTACTGCTCGCCCGCCGCAGCGCTGCCGCTGCCCACAAATGGGATTTCTTCCCTGTCCGTCTTCCCCAGAACAAGATGGTGCTTCTCCATGTTTATGACACACTGTAAAAAATAGATGCCTATAGGTAAGAGGGAAAACTGCAATTCACAGTGGTCCCAGCTCTCCCAGCATGGGTAAAAGCCCTGCTGGAAAATCCCTACCTTCAGAGATTTCAGTGTCTGCAGCCCAAAGGAGAAGGGTTTCTCATGGTCTTCTGAAAAATAGGAACATTCAGATTTATACATTCAAAATGTTCTCCCATGCTTTTTGTCAGTACCTCTACCCTTCCTTCATGGCTGCTCTGCTAAATGAATCCCTGTTTATAAAGGGACCGAGTTACTCCAGGGGGGAACATGATCAAAGGAGGTCAGGCGGATGCTCCTGCAGGGACACACGGCGGTCGCTCCCTCGGCACGGCAGAGCACGAGCTTGGTGCCGCCAGCACCGCCCTGAACGCATCTTCCCTCCCTCCCTCCCTCTGAAGGGCCAAACAGGGACTTTTGCTGCAGAAAAGCAGTGTTTCTATTATAATTTTAACATGTTTCTGAAGCTTCATTTTTTCCCCTGGGGTAAGAGGCAGCAGAGCCCCAGCCCGTACCCGGAGAACCAGCAGAGCACGCGGAGACTCACCCACGACGAGGGCAGCACACTCCACGGGGACTGCTCCCACCGTGAGGGCGAGGCCCTCGATCCGGCCGATCGCCCTCACCTTGCATGGCAATGACACCATCTCGTCTTCTCCGGGGAGTGCTTTGAGATGCTCCTTTAACCTGCGCATTGAAAATACTTCTGACATGAAACAGCCATGGTTCGGCTGCTCCAGCAAGGAGCAAATGATGTTTGGAGGGTACTTACACCTGAAGTGCTCTTAGCTCGCTTGTGTTACCATGCCGTTATTAGAAAGCTGCTTTCTTGGCAGGTTTTCTGTGATGCTGTGCATGCAGCCAGCAGCGCACACCCACGTTAGACCGTAACACGAGCCACGACGCAGCCCTGGGGCCACGTCAGCCCTTGCCCCGAGCAGAGCTCCTTAGTGGATTTTGCTGTTTACCTGAGGGATCTTTTTTACACATTTCTTCAAGGCTTGGGGAAGCTGCTGATCTAAAATTGCTTCTAATGCAGCATGGGTGTAAGGAAGGGACGCTCCACTCCAGCTGCCACCAGCGGGCACCCCGTCCCCATGCCTCACAGCCGGGGCAGCATGCCCGACCCACGCTTGTTAGCAGGTGCTGCTGCTGGGTTTATTCAGTGGAAATGGGGACAGATCAACCACATCCAGCCCCAGAAAAGGAAAAAAAGGGTGTCAGGGGTATCTGAGGCACAGTCGTTTCTTTTATCTACGCCCCTGAACTTGTCTGATAACACTGATTAATTATTTAGCTTCAGTTTCTCTTTTAAACTGAAGGAGCATCTAATGGAAAGGCAGCTCAAGGCAGTGAGCTCCCTCTCAGATAAAAGCTGTATCGCTTTTTGGCTATTTGAGGCACCTTTCAGCTGAGCTGCATTGCAGCAGTGCATGTATGTGTATGTCTGTCCATCTGTCCTGGGGTTGACCGGCCCCCTCAGAGGCAGAAGCCCCAGGACAGATGTGGGGATTGCCCATTGCCATTAGTACGGGTACAAGGATCAGGAGGGGGTAGCAGAGAGGAGCTGGATCCCCTCTGCCGCTTCCCTTAGGGACTGGCCTTAAAAAGCAGTGGGAACATATCAAAAATAAGTTTATGAGCTCCTTGCCCCTGAGCTGGCTTTACTCTGGCCTGAGACAGGTTGATGCGGCCTTTTTGGGTGAGGTTAACTCTAATGGCTTCTCCATCCACTCAAGGGAAAACGTGGTCTTTGGCTGTGGTCTTTGTTTCCCCCCCATTTGTCCCCACCGCAGGGCACAGGCCATGGTGCCGGAGCCAGGACATGAACAGAGCCGAGATGCAGCTGGAGATGTCTCCTCGCTCCGGCACCTGCTGACCCAGGCAGTTTTCCCAGGCGTGATCAAGGCTGCAGAGAGGCTGCAGGGGGGACAGAGTAAAGCCACCTTCAAGGAAGCGCTTCATCACAGCTGAGACCAGCCCAAGGATGGACGGATAGCACGTGCGCAATGCGTGGCTGCAAGCCAGCCAGGGAACTGCAGCGAGGTGAGGAGAACCACCAATGCACGATGCAGTGACACATCTTGGAGCTGGGTTTGAAAGCGGGAAGTCCCCAGCAGCGGGCAGGGGCCAGAGCTGCCCACGTAACAGCTGCACCTACGCCTCTGCGGGGGATTTCTTGTGCTGCGGCAACCTGCGAGCTAACCCCACCGAGTTCCTCAGAGGCGAGGGGAAGAGCTCGAACAGCACCATGACAAGCAGCAAAAAGATTTTTAAAAAAGAGGGGAGGAATTGAGCCTGTGCCTCAGGAACACACAAGCCGCTTTCAGTTGCTGAGCCCCCAGGGACCTCAGCAGTGGGTCCCGTCCCCAGAGCTGCTGAGCCTCAGCCACAGACAGCAGCACCCAGCAAAGCACATAGCAGGGCCCCTCCTGCCCTGGCAGGAACAAGAGCAAAAATCACCTAGCACGCCTCTTCCCTGCTGCTTTCCAGGGCTGGATTTAAACAAAACTCATGTTTTATCGTTGCCACACGCGCTGGACTGCTTTGAAGTAAAACATCCTGGCGCGGTGCCGTTGTCGCACAGGACCTACCACAGCGACAGCAGAGCGAGCCAGGCATCAAAGCCCTGGTTTTAACCCACTTTGTTAATCTGGCTTTAGCTTCTGTCCCTGTGACCACAAACAGCAAAGGAGCTGCAGGAAGCTGCCTGTAAGGCAGCCCTGCCTGCTGCACGCCCCGGCCGGCAGCGCGTGCGGGATGGGGCCTTGCTCTGGCCGCGCTCTCTGCCTGCCCATGCAATGTGGCTCCTGCACACCCCGGTGTCCGTGGGGTCCCACCATGCAGGAACTAAAGCTTGCTCATTGCTGATGGGTAACGCTGGCGAGGGACACAGGCCTTTTAACTGCAGCTGCCCGGCTGATGGCTACAAGAGTAGCCTTGCTCAAAACAGGAGAGAATTCCCATAACCTGATAGTAGAAACTGGCTCTAACCTATTTCTTAAGCACTCTTTAAAAGGTGGGACTGATGAAGCAGACTCGTTCTGCAAAAACTACTCAGGACACGCATGAGCAACACAGGGAGCAGACAAACTCACAGAGCATCGCTGTGCAACTCAGACATGTTGAGCAGCCGGTACAGCGCCTTGCAAGATGAGACCCCTACAAATGCACTCTTACCACCCAAAAGCCAGGCTGAGCAGCTCCACAGTTTGTGACAAGTTTTTAGTAAGCACAGCCACCTTCCAGCCACTAAACACTGTTGTCCAAATAAGCAATTACAGTCTGGACCGAAAACAGGTGCCATTCATTCAGGGCCATGCAGTAACAGTCAGGGAGCAACTGCAGTTGTTTTTTGCATAATCACTGCAAGCCAGCGATAAAAAAAGCAATGGCTCAATGGGAATAAAGTGCCAAAATCTCCTTGCTGATGCAAAATTTGCAACTACACAGCTGCTTTTCCCCCAGTGCTGGGGCCAGCGGTGCACACCCAGCAGCCGGTCCCTGCCTCGCAGCCAGGACCTGCAGGGCTGGGCTGGCCGGGCCCCACGCCTGCCCCGGGGACACAGGAGGCCAGGAGGGGTTTCAGCTATTTCACCAGACACCGATTGACAAATAGGCAGGCACTGAAAAAATACAAATGCATCCAGGTCTCTGAAGGGATGTACTCAGAGGTGAACAGGTTGGTACAAGCAGCTTTCTATTTCAGCTCCCTGCAAGGACATTTAAGAATAAGGCAGGATTTGGTGGTAACAGGAGGCTCAGGGGCTTACCCAGGCACAGCCCAAAGCACTCCCTCCCAGAACGGCCATCACTGGCATGAGCGGAGTGCCAGCCCCGGGCGCGCTGCCTGAGCTGCCACGTGCCACGAGTTCCCAAAGAACAGAAATCCAGCTGGATATTTACCCTAGCCGGTCGAGGCAGGCAGATGACATGAGGTTGTGCTGCGAGCCAGTGTCCACCACAGCCTTCAGCTCCTTGCCAGCACACTGCAAGAGCAAGCAGAGATGGGAGATGATGCGGGATGAGCGCAGGGTGCCCGGGGTCTCCACTCCGCACACACCGGTCCCCGCCAAAATGCCACAACCTCCTCGTGCCAGCCCATCCCTGCTCCACCGCATGCTTAGAGCCCGCAGTGTATCGCCTCGTCCACACCAGGCACCCAAGGGTTGGCTCTTGAGTGGCTTTTTGAATAAGGTGGTGCTACTAATCAACATGGTGTTGGGGCCTGAGCCCTTCCCGGCAGCATTTGCCCCTGCAGAGAGCAGAAAGGGCAGCCCCAGGCAGGAGGGGACACTCTGGAGAGCGGGAAATACAAAAGAGCGTGGAGGTAAGGAGGAGAAATGTGAATTTACTCTTGGGGAAAGAAAAGAGGGATAGTGCTTGAGGAAAATAAACAGGCTGTGAGTACAGGGATTTGCCATGGATAATTACTCCTCAGCATTTCAGCGTGCTGCCCCAGCCTGGCTCCTTCCTCTGCCCCGATGTCCAAGGGTAGACATCCATCAGACCAACTCTCCCTGTGATACCCAGGTGGGCATCCGTGCTACAGCAGCCCCGAGCTGGGGAGGGAGAGCATCCCCACAGCTGTGACAGCCCCAGGGGAGTACAACCCTCGGTGGGAAAGGTGGGAACAAGAGCACAGCTTGAGGCTGTCAGAAATAAGATTTGGGGGGGGGAAACAGCCAGAAGGCTGGGGAGGGGCTATTACCTGGCAGCTCACCACTATGAGCTCCTCGTCCTCTGTTTTCCCTGAGCTGCCCTGTTTGGTTTGATTCAGCTTGTTGGTCTGCGCCGAGATATCACTCTTCGGAGTCCAGCTGCCTCGGCTGTTTCGTAATTTTGATAAATTTGTCTCCATCAGGCGCTTCTGCAGGATGTTATGTGGTTGCTTTAAGAAAAAACACACCCAGAAGAGTAGGGTGAAGTCAGAGGAAAGCCACAAAGTGACCTGCATCGCCAGCCTGCTTGTGGTGCCCGCGGGCCGGTGCTGCTCTTGCAGGAGGAACGCCCTGAAGTCCCACTCTCCCCGATTCCCAGACTACATGTACTCTTCCTAGCTTGTGTCTCTTTGCCCTCCTGCCAGCTCTGGCTTACCTGGCTTTGACTAAAGAGAACTACTTCATATTGGCAAGGGAATAATCCTTTCAAAATATTAACCAGAATTTGGAGGGATGCCTTTCTTTTTCCAAATTCAAGTTCAAAATTTGATTTCATATAAGAATCAAAACAAGTCAGGCTTTTCCAAGCTGGTGTTTCGCTGTAACTGCCTTCATCTGTTGATAAGGATATCAGGAATTCTGCAGCGAGGTGAAAAGTTAAGAGGTAACAAATTTCCTTTCCAGTTACATGCACCACCTAAGTATCGAAAAGGTGTATGGACTTACTGAATGAACACAGATACTTTCATTCAGCACTGGCATTGCTGGCACAGGACATACCTGTGTCCAGCCTCCACCTGTGGCGATGCTCTTTGCATGAACCAACCCAGAATGTAAGACCCTGATTTGGGTGTCTGTGCATGGGCTCTTACAGGAGCGAGTGAGCAAGGCACAACTGCAAGAAGAGAGCTACAGACGGCGTCTGTTGTCAGACCTGGTCTGGCCTTTAGATCAGAATTTGGTCTAAAATTGCCCTGCATCTCACTTCCTGCATTTGTATTTAGCTGCTAAGGGTGAACAAATGGGACCAATCCTGAGTGCTGTGCCGCAGGAGGGAAAGGAGGGGAGGGGAAGAGGTATGGTTGTCTGAGGTAGGTAGGTAGGTACGAAGGTATTCTCCTGGGAACCCCCAACCCTTCATTTGATGGCTTCTCGCGCTCTCTGTCAGTTCCATTTGCCCTGTGAGAAGCACGTTGCCTCTCAAAATCTCCTCCAACTGCTTTCCCAAAAGCCTTTTTATGTTTAATGTTCGTCATGGATGGATGCACATACTCTGCTGGAGGTGAAATGACTCTGCTTGGTTATCTGCTCATTTCTCTGCCTGGCTAATCTTCCCCCCTCCTCCCCCCCCCCCCCCCCTCATTACTGCCCTTTCCATCTGATTTTAATTTGTTGACAGCAAGACCTTCTTACTGGCTTACTCCTGAATTTTTGCGTTCATATTAAATATGCCTGCATGTCTGCAGAGACATCTAAACCAGCAAACCTGCTCATCCCAAGGGAATTTCAATGGGATCGGGGTAACTTTGAAAACCTTGGGCTGTGGGTCCCCGAGTTGGCCAGCGCTCACCCTCACACGCAGCATCTGTGTGGTGTGTTAAATAACAGCACTTACAGAAGCCTAATGCAACTTGGCATCATCCTAAAATAACTGTAACCACGTTAGTGCTTCGGACCCTGCTGTAAGTGTAACACCGGTGGTTAAACTGGACCTGGCTGATGAGATCGGGTAGGTGCAGCCAGCAGTCACCGACACACATAATCTCCTTTTTTCGCCACTTTTCACTGTTCTTACTTCTGCCTACAACCTATGACTTGAAAGGAAATAAAATTCCATGACGATTTTCGGTTGCAGGTGCTATGTCTGACCAGCACCCTAGAGAGTGTGCCCCATGGAAAGGCAGTAACATAGCCCCACTCCCAGCGATGGGGAGAAATCAGATCTGATAGTGCGTTGTCTCCTTCCCACTCAAAAAGTAACAAAGCTCCAGCACTGCTCTGGTGACCACTGCCTTCCCAGTGAGACTGGGCAGCAGAAGCCAGTATTACTTAACTAGATTTAAGACAGGCAGACCGGCTTCACTAGTAATGGACCGTGTGCTGAGGGACAAGTAAATCCGTTTGGAAGCGAGGGCTCCCTTACACAAGGCAGAAGCCGTAGGTGCACGGTCAGCACTTTGATCGCCTCCAAGGCTCCTCATCTGAGCAAAAATGTGAGCTGGTGTTTGCTGACAGTGGATGGCACGTCCTTCTTACCCTTTATGTTTGCCTGCAACTCAGGCAAGCATCTGGAGAACTAATTCTTCACATCACCAAAAAAACCCAAGTGAAGGGATAGGGGACTGGAGAAGCAGATGGGTGAAGTTCCCAGCTGGCCAGAAGACAGCCCTGTCGCTCAGTGGTCACCTTCTCACACCCAGCTGGGACGGAGAGAAATTTCTGAATGGCATCATCCAGGACAGTCTGGGTGCTTTTCTGATCTGCCTGGCCTCAATCATGTTGCCAAATACCTTTGAAAGAACAGGCTGGAGAAGAACAAGTCCCTAACCCTGGAGGTATTTAAAAGATGCGTGGACAAGGTGCTTAGAGACATGGTTTAGTAGCGGACAGGTAACGGTTGGACTCTATGATCTTAAAGGTCTTTTCCAACCAAATGATTCTATGATTCTAAAGTCACCAGCATGGTCATCACTGCTATTTTAACTGTCATCTACCCTTGATTCAAACCTAATTTATTTTTTTCCTACAAGTTCTGCTATGGATCATTAACCAGTTACATATGTGGGTCTTTTTCAGGCCCTGGTTTTATGAATTCTATATGGGATCCATCACTGAAAGGAAAAAAAATCCAGCACTCAGTGAACAGGGATTACCACCACAAACGGGACTGTCTTCTGTTGACGCTTGCTCTTCTGAAAGCCACAGCGAATCCTGCCTTCGGGGGGACAAATGTTGCTTACGTTGTGCTCCAATACAGAAACAATCTAGCGAGAGGGGGCTGAAAAGGTTCCCTGCAGCAGCATCCTGTCTCAGGCTACTAATTAGTTTGCTTTAACTTGTATTTCCCTTGACTCTTATGTGCAACATAGTGAGGGATGTTAGTCACGGAGATGACTCAAGTGATGGATACATACTTGGTAAACAGATAATGTGCCAGGGGCCATTGGCAAATGCACATTTTGCTGGAAAACTGCAAGGAGACCATGTCTGGGAGGGAGGGAGAGGAGGAAAAGCTCCCCGTGACAGCGATGGGGAAGGCAGCCGCCATGTCCCCCCTCCAGCACCAGGCAGCCACACAGCCAGGGCCGGTATCTGAAGTAACACATAACATCTGGCACTGCCTTTGCATGCATCGCACAAAACTGTTGAAAGTTTTATAAAAAAATAAAATATTACATACACTTACATGGTGTAAGTGCAAAATAATGTTATTTCCTAGTATTGTTCAGCACAATGTAAGTACAAACCAGGATCTTTTCCATAAGATAGCTCCCTTTCCATCCCTGCCACTTTGCAAAAACCTGTAGTCCCCTAAAAAAGTCACAAGAGAAACCTAGAAGAAATGAGTGGAGACACCAGCTATTGCTGAGCTTATTTACTACTGTCTGTCAAAACCACAAATAATTCTGCCTAGTTTTGTTCCTCTAATTTATAAGCAAGCAGAACCCTGCATCTTGCAGTATCCATCTCTCTGGCAGGATTTCCACTATTTCGGCTTCTCGATCTAGGGATAACAAGACCTGTCAACAGCAGTTTCACTCAGGTGGAGATGAAAGTCAGGGAAGATGCCAGCTCCTCTCGTCCCCAAACCCATCTCAGGAGGTTTGCCCTCTCTTCTGTACTTAGACAGTAGAAAAAAGGAGTTTTAACACACCAATGGAGCTCATTCCAAGAAATAACCGATTTCGCTCTCTTCTTCCCCTCCTTCATCCAAATTCACCTCTTCCACCAGCAGCCTGTGCTGCCGGCCCCTCTCGCAGGGGAATGAGGTGGGACAAGGGATGCCCGCTGCTCTCCTGTGCTCCCTGGCTGCCCAGGCAGCAGCCGGGTCTCTGACCAAGGCAGTGCACATAACGTGGAAGTTTTCTGCATTTTAACCAAGACACAACAAACTCTGGGGAGTGCGCAGCGGGGAAGTGGTGAAAACTGAATGCACAGCAATTTACTGCAATGTTGCCCCAGCTACGGGAGCAGGGGACGGGGCCACGGGGGCAACCAGCGCTGCGCTGAGGACCCAGGTGCCCACGGGAGGCTCTGAGGGCATTCTGGCAGGGGAAATGCTTTTTTTGTTGTTGTTTGTTACTGTTTATAACTTTGTTTCCCAGCTTGTAAAGTGATGCGGGACTGTTTCAGGCCAAGCCCTCCAAACGGGTTCAACAGCTCCTGGGGTGAGGCCGAAGTGTCAGAGCACAAGGAGGAGCTGCCAAGGGCCAGCACACCCTGCCCAAGTTGGTTATGGTGTCAGGAAGCCCAAATCCCAGCTAACAACCATCTCATGCTGATTTTCTGGGCTTCAGGGAGGAGGCACAGAATCGGAGGGGTCGCTGCCAGCTGCCACCCTGACAGACGGGGTCTGTCCTCACTACCTGTCCCCATCTCGGGGAGCTGTTACCTCCTCTCTTCTCCTGTCAAGGCCACTGGAAAACCCCCGCAGGAAACCCTGCATTAATAACGCCAGTCACGTTGAGAGCCCTTCCACCCACGTCACCACGGCTGTCACACAGCTTTAGGAACGAAAAGGCGCTGCTTTGTTAGGAGGTGCGCAGTTATTCACAAGAAAGGCATGCAAATTCCCTGGCAAAGACCCCTGATGCCCTGGGCCTCCTGACCGCACAAGCTCAACCCCTTTGGACCTGGACCTCTTGGTTTGGGGCCACGCTGAGTTGGGGTCCCACATTTCAGA
>BOSO01003424.1:239683-272197 GCA_018403395.1 Gorsachius goisagi
CCATCCCTGGCTGAAGACCCACCACAACCAAGGTGGGCAGCACACCTCTGCCATGCCGCACCTCCTTTTTGTCCTCGGAGAGGATCTCCAGGAGCTGTGGACCTCCCCAGGGCTCTGGCACATCCCTGGAGAGAGCCCCCCTGTGCGCACCCTCCTTGCGGGGGCTGTGGGCGCAGCAGAGGCGATGCCGCAGTGGCAGCGCAGGCACAGGAGCAGGGAGGAAACCTCAGGTGACGGTTCTGTGACCAGGGCTGTGTCGAGGAGCCCCACGCTCTGCCCCTGGCGCTGGGGCCAAACGTGGTCCTTGCTGCTGCAGGGACAAGGACTTCGGTTCTCAGTGCCCCTGGCTCCTGCTACCTGTTGCCTCTCTCGTCTGGGCAGAGAGGAAACCCCCGTACCAGGGTCTTGGCCCTGCACACTGCGGGTCACTGAACCATGACATGTTATTTAGACTCTGCAGATAATAGTGATAACACCACCACCACGCTCTGAAAGGCACTTTGTAGCTCCCTGACGGGGAGCTGCTGTGCAATGGTGACCAGGAGAGCTCCTTCCCAACCTTTCCCTGGGCAGGAGCTTCACTCCCTACAGCTGCAAAACATTTGGGATGGCAAAAAAAACCCAAAAAACAAAAAAAACACACCTCCATGCACACTGCAGAGACCAGCCAACTCATTCCACCTACCTCAGCCAGGCAGAGCCGAGCCTAACCCAGCTGAGCAGCAAGGCTGTGACAGAGCAAAGCTACCCCACTAAAAATGAAGAGATTCACTTTTTTCAATGACCCCGTATGAAGCACTGAAAAAACCAAATATTGTGTGTTACAAGGTGCAAGAACTTTGCAGCAACTGGGCAAAAAATAAGTAAAGGAGCTTTCCTTGGTAGCATATATTTTCCAGATTTTGCTCCTTACATCAGTACTTCTGATATTACATTTATGTATCATTTTCCATCAGAGAAAACTCAAACATTTGTGCACTTTAGTATCTAGAAATGCTCTCCAAGCCCCTGGACATGATGAAGAATATTGTATGTCAGCTACAGGATCACATTGATCGTTGCATATGTTAATGTTTAAAACCTAGAATTATGTATCTTCATTTAAAAAAAAAAAAAACAACATATATGCATAAGCCTTTATCAAAGTGTAATCTTGGCAGGTTTATATTTTGAGAGTACTAGTGACTACACTTTACCGAATCTTTTATGATTATATCTTGTGTGTATGTACGCATCACAGACAAACATATGTGTATGTATGTATGTATTATATGAAGCCATTTTGATTTACTCTGATTCAGAGGGGATTTTTTGTACTGAAAAGGGTATCCCGTTTTCATGTAAATGTAAAAAAAAAAAAAAAAAAAAATCAAAAGCTTTCAGATCTGAATGCCAGGCATCTGAAAGCACCTACTAGCAAAAAGCAACCCTGGTGATAACTAGCATCGTATTTCTATTCCCTTCCTTTTACATACAAAAGCCTTATTTTTTTTTAATCAATTTCCCCAAGCAACAAACTTCTCCTCCTAACAGCAAAATGGCACAAAGAAAAAAAACCAGGCTCCTCCCTACCAGCTTCATAAGTCTCCTTCCAGTAAACACAATAAAGCCTTACAGTGTCTTTCGAAGTCCCCAGCTTCTTCAGCCCATCCAGAGGGAGGAGATCTGCAGAATCCTTGTGAATAAACTGAACCGCCTGCTTCATCCTCCTCTGCTGGCGGAGAGACGCCGCTTCTCTTATCTCCACTTCTTTTCTACTCGGCTCTGTCAGGATACCCGAATAAAACATCTTCCCGCCCGCGAACGGCTCACTCCTCAAAGATGCGCCTCTCGGAGAGATGGAGCCAGGGAGATGCTCTGTTGCTTTATAGCTGGAGCTTGGTGACGTTTGGAGACCGGCAGGTACCCCAGCTGGTGCTGCCGAGTAAAGGAGGGGTTGGGCACGTTGCAATACGTCGCTCAAACAACGGCGGGTGAGCTCAGGCTCGGTCTAAGGGAATAAATCAGTGCCGTTCCCTCCTCACTGCCTCTCCTGAAAGTGAGATCAGCTGCCAGCATCCGATGGCTCTCAAAGTCCCCCAGCAGCCTCACGGGCAGAAAAGAGAGCGCCGGCGCATGGTGAGGCTGCTGGGGACCTTTGAGAGCTGCAAACAGCCCTGGGAGCCAGCGCATCTCCCAGCCAACCTCTGCAGGCACAGCTATTTTTTGGCCTGGATAGAGAGGGCAGGTGAAGGCTGCCCAGCACCCATGCGGTCCTGGATGCCACTGCCCCACAGGGCTGGGATGATGCAGCCCCGCACAGACTGTGAACTGGCTATGCTGAGGTTTGCTACCTTATACCTGGGGCCGGCGGGGTTAGGGCAGGCTCTGGATGCCATTGGCCTTGCCAAAGCATTGCAGGCACCAGTCTGCATCGCCACTGTCAATGAAAATTGTCCCAGCCAAATTGGGGCACCCCAAATGTGGTTTTATACAGGGTCCCTACACCTGTCAAATGCTTAGGTACAGTGCAATTTGACTAATCATTAACACCCATGCTACTGATCACTAATCAGAGTAAAACTTTGCAAAGTAACTACAGTTTTGCAGCATTCTTGCTGCTTGTCTATTGATCCAGATGTCACTGGAATTAGTCTTGCTATAGTTATTTACCTCTGATGCCAGAGGATGCTGGGAGGGTTTCAAAGACATGTTAGAGGGCAAGGATGCTGGCATTATCTTGGTTGTCCATGGTATCCTTTATCCTTCATGGGCAGCTCTAGGCTTCTAAGAAGCAAGGAAATAACCTAGGGCCAGGCTCTCCTTTAGTTTGTTTCTTGTTTTACTTAAGCATGAACCATACCGAAGTCTCCAATAAAATTCTACTACCTCATTACATTACAGTGTATAACATGAAGTAATACACATTAATAAACTTAATAAATTTTTGTACTATAAAGACTGGTTGTTATAATACTTAGTGAAGGGGATTTCTTAACAGGACTCACAGCAGACGTGGGTTTCTTTCACTACAACACTGAGTTTTTAAGTGATGCATCGTCTCTCACCAGAAAGAAACACTTTTCTTCCCCCCCCACCCCCAGAAGGACTCACACACTTTCAGCAGCGCAGATAGGGCAGCAGGCACTCACCTGAGCCTTCTGCTTTCCAAATAATTAGTTGCAAGGAATAGGTGCAGGAGAAAACACAGCTCTGCCTCAGAGAGACGGTACGGATCCGGAAACACCCTGCATGGGTTTGGTTCTTGTTGAACTAACAGAGACCTTTGATGCCTTAGATAAAGCACAAGAAAAGCAGAGCTTAGCCCCAGGATTTATGCCAAGCCTGACTCCCAGGGCAGTTCTAACCTTCAGGAGGAGCTGGGGTGCTGACCCCACTTTGCTCTCCCGCACCGACACAGCCCAGACTCATGCTTTCCGCTCTCCAAAACACCATCAGCCTTTGGCCAGCTTCAGGGAAAAACTCCAGTCTCTGACAGGGAAGGGACAGGGGATGCCAGGGAAAAATACTTCGGAAAGAGACCCAAAGTAACGCGGAGGAGAGAGAGGAAAAAGAGGGGTTCCCCTGAAAGCAGCCAGGGAAAGACTTTCACCTTGCAGCAACTGAGGTATATTGGGGGTGGGTGGGGGGCGGAAAAGCAAGCAAGCAATGAAAATGCCAAGCAGGCAGAGTAGCTTTAAACCACAGCACCACAGTTTCTCCTTCCTCCTTCCCCTGCGGCTGCTGCGAAGCCCTGAGTGGGGAAGGGGCCAGGCAGGATCCCGTCCCCAGGAGCTGTGAGCCGCAGCCAGCCCTGTCCCCTCACCTTGACCCGGGCCAGCCCCAACAACACAGAACCAACCGCCTCTTTCTTTATCTTGGCACGTGTAGACATAAAGCTTAGCTGACATGAGGGCACCGAAGGCTGACAACAGCCCCTTGGCAGGAGGGTTGCTGACAGCAGCACCCGCACCCCAGCTCCTCGCATGGGGCGAGGCAATGCTCTGTGCGGGTAAACCATGGGTAAAATCTGAGCTCAGCACCCGTGGCCTGACTGTGTATGTTCAGCCCCTCATATGACCTGGGAGAGAAGGAAGAAAATACAAAAACCCCAAACAAATCAGATGAGAGCCCAAAGCCATTATTTCACAGCCTCACACAGAGGCCGTTACGCGTGAGCCTGCCCGAGCTCAGTGAAGGTGTCGGTGTGCAGAAGAATAGCAGGGCTGACAGCCTGAAGGGGGATATAATTTTTTTCTCCCTGCGCTGACTCTGCTCATTACACGACAGGACCGTTGTTCCACTACAGGCAAACATACCCGGGAGGATAAAAGCACCTCATTTTTCACCTTGGGAGCTACTTGGCACTTATCCAGCTGGTTAAATAAAGACATACGACTACATCTGCACTCTGCCAAAGGCAAGGAGGCACAGCAGAAGGCAGAAGGGATGCCACTGAAACCAGGAGACAATTTTTAGTACAAAAGCTCCGTGGAGGAGCGGCACTTGGCCTGGCATGCTAACAAATGCCCAGTCAGCTCTGGCTTACGGCAGGAGAAGTAAAGCTGCAAGCGCAGATGGAGCACGAGAAGCCCCCCTCACACTGCAGCTCCAAGGCTGCAGCCTGCATTTCAGTTCAGCAAACAAGCATTTTGTCTGAGCCCTACAATTTCACTTCTGCTGCATGTTATAAATGCACCTTGGGCCAACAGATCAGAAGGAAATCTGCCCAGCACTCAAGAGTAATAAATGAGTTAAAGGCCCTAATTCCCATCTTGATTTTTAATCCTGGGAAAGAGGAAAGTAGGAGGAACAGTAAATCATCTGCTGAAGTTACTCAGGATCTACACTGAAATAGGGGCTCAGCTTGGATATTTTGAACCCAGCGGTTAACTTTGAGTCGGTCATTTGTTTGCACCAGATTAGCCAGGGGTATCGCTCCCCACCCCCTGTGCAGGGGCACATTATAGAAAAATCCCCATCCGCTCGCAGGAGACAGGTCTGTGCACAGCCATTGCCCCTCACTCAAGAAAAGCCCCAAGGCACAAACCCACCTTTCTCAATCCTTCCCGACTCCAGAGCAGCACCGGCGTTTCTCTGCACCGTATGACATCAAGGCCGATGTCAAAAAGAGCCTTCACAAGGCTGCGACTGAGAAAGCCCCTCCAGGACAGGCTGGCTCTGCTGGGAAGCGGAGATGCCGGTTGCTGCCGGCACGGCCGGGCGGCCCGTGCTGGAGACACGAGGCAGATGGCCCTGGCGGCTACCAGCAAAGTGGGCTCTGCCCCGCGCCCAGGGCATCTGTTGGCCCAGCAAAGCTGAGGACAGGGGTGCTTTTGTCCTCAGTTTCCAAGCCCACTGCAAGGAGAAAAGAGAGGGAAAGGCTGTTCTCCCTGGCCTTTCCAACATGCCCTTCGCCATCAGAGCTGGGGACAGGGGAAGGCAGCGCCCGCAGCAGCACCAGCGCCCTTGGAGGGAGGGGAGGGCGACACGCAGCGCTTGGGAGCTTGTTAGCCACCCTCCACGGAAGGCGAAGCGACCCGGGTCCTGCCTGCGAGCACGCTTTGCTTTACACATGATGTAAACTGAGCTAAAGCCCAGCAATTTTATACCCCCACTGACAGCCGGTTTACACTGGCTTGGTACCCAGTCAGGCCTGCAGCTTCCTCAGCGGGAGGAGAGCGGAGCTGCGGAGCTTCGCTCACACCCCCGTCTCATCTCTTCTCTCGCTGAAAAGCGAAGCGGCAGCAGGCAAAGCAGGAAGTGGGTCGGTCCTTTTTTTTTTTTTTTTTCTTTTCTTTGATTTCTCATCTTTCCTTAAAAAGAAGTGATTTTTTACCATATCCTGAAGAGACACAGAGATGCCCCAGAAAACTCAGAAGAAAGGACAGAGTGGTATAATTTCACAGAAATAGAGGCAGGCAAGAGCCCCAGAAAGAATAATTTACCCCAGCCCAAAGAGAAAACTTCAGAGAAAGAGTCAGTTCCCAGAGGGAAGACTGTGAAGAGCTCAAGAAAATGAAACCACAATAATTGTTGTAGAAAAATAAGTTATTCTGTCCATCAGTGCAGGATACGTAAGGGTCAGCTCTAGCACACTCAGGCAAATAACTGCAATAATTTGGAGACTACAGCACAGTCTTTTTTCTTAAAAAGGTTGGATACAAAGATCCAGAAGGATTTAGTGAGCTCGTTCATCATCATTTGTAGCAAAACAAAGACTACAGATAGAGCTGGAGAAATCCTATAACGTACAAAGGTAGAGATTCAGGTTGAGATTCCCGAGAGATGGGGTCGGTTTTGCACAGCAACTCCTCAACCACTGCCTGTGTTTCCAGTCCTGACCAGGAGAAAGGACCTCCTGGGCTGGGGCACCAGCCCCATCACAAGCACTTCATGGAGACAGCTGTTCCTGGGGCAGCTCTCCCTCTTTACCCTGGGCACAGCCCGGTCCGTGCGGTGCAGGAGCCGGCAGCAGCAGGCACGGAGTGGGGGCACTGATGGCGCTGGGACGGGAGTTGGATGTTGTGCAGCCAAACAACATAGGAGACTGAACTGAATTTATCTGTCTAGTTCTCTTCACATACGGAGAAAACGGGTGGACAATAGTTTCAGGAACTATTTCAGAACAGAAACTGCAAGTGTCAGAGATTAAAATGGCAAGTCTTGCAAGAGCTCCCTTACCTTTATTTTTCCTGTTTTAAAGTGGCTGAAACACAGTTCTAAAAAAATAAAATCCCAGAAAGGGTCGGTTAGGGAAACAAACAGCACACCCAGCCTCTTCTGCTGCATACCTCAGCGAGAGCCAGCTCCTGGCTAGGAGCTATCTGTGGCTGGTGGAGCATCAGAACAGGCCCTGCCTCTGGGGCTTGCCAAGCCGTGCTGGTAACTGCGCCGCACTGGGAAAAGGGGCTGAGCCCCTGCCAGGTCCCACGCAAGCCAGGGAAGAAGCTGCGGGTTCCATGAGCTGGCAAAGGGGCGGGTGGGGGATTTGGGACAGGGTGCCAAGGGGAAAGGGAGCAGCTGGCACGTGACTTGCCAGGCACTGTGGAAGGGGTAAGAGGGCAATAGGCATGGGGGCTGGCGTGGGGGACGGAAGGTCTGGCCTCCCCTGACCTCCACATCATTGAACCAGCAGGAGCAACCACAACCATGGCCCTTAAGGGAGGTAACGGTGGCTGGTGTGCCCTGAACTGCACCGCTCCTGCTCACAGGCGGGGGAAAACGGGGCCGATCATGCCCCGGCATCACTCACCAGCTGGTTTGCTCCAAGACAAGATCTGAGCGCAACTCAAAGTGTTGCTGCTACAAAACCAGCTGCACACACAAGCATGGGCATGGCCATTGGGTCTTTCAAAGCTTTCCACGGAGCTGAAGACACCAGGAAACTTTCCTCTCAGGCGAAAAGACAAATTCATATCTCCTTGTCTCCCAAAATGTCCCTTGCATGGCTTTCTTCAGGAACTCCACCTGGGCAGGTGGTCAGGAGCTGGTGTACATAGAGGGCAGGTGACGTTTCTGCCCAGTATGTATCCATACTAACCTGTTTATTTTGTGCAATAACAACATTATTCCAGTATAAAATTTTCAAAATGATTACTTTTAGGAAACATTAATACACGCTAGTTCTCACCCTCCCACATGTATGCTAGAGTTGAACTGCAAATATTTATTCTGAAGCAAGCTACACATATATTCAAAGTGCCAACTATAACTACATCATTCAGACTTCTCAAACCTCAGGGGATTTCACTTCCCCTCCTGTCCTGCAAAAAGCAGCTTGTGTGCTGAAGGCTTCCTCTGCTGCTGGGGCATTCCATGCCGTAAATCTCACATTCAGGTCATTAAAAGATATAGGAGAGATCTTGTTAAGGCTAAACCAGCGTGAGTCGTTTCACGCTACACAAACACAATTTTCTCACTCCTTTTCTAACTTTCCAGCAGCCTGACACCCAGAGACCAAGAGCAGCAGCAGAGCCCGGCATGCAGGAATGCCTTTACTGCTGCTGGGATTTCCGAGCTCAGCGAGGCAGGAGGAAGAGGGCGCTGCTCTTCTTCACATCAGGTCCTGTGTCAGTCCAGCAGGAACTGCAAAGAATGACCAGGGAGCCTGCTGGTGCTCCCCAAAAGGCATGGGGCCAGTGGGATGAGATGCTGGCTCTGAGGGGTAGGAGATGGCAGGAGAGCCAGGAGACAAAGGCTCGCGGCTGGGATCTGCAATGAAAAAGATCACGTTTACAGTCAAGCAGTCGGTTTGGGCTGGGATGCCCTGGCTCACCCTAGAGTCCCTGGAAGATGCTGTGCAATAGCTAGGTGCAGAGCCCCTTCACAGACCCAGCTCAGAGCACCTGGACAGAGCAGAGCTTGGCAACAAGTGGTAAAAAACAGAGCTTCAGATGGTACCTAAGGGTGTGCTGGGCTGAATAACCACCTCCCCCAAGGCTGCTGTGTAATTTTGCTGAGGCTACTCCGCTTGACTTCTTGAAATAGTTCACAGCCATTCCTAAGAAAGGGGTTATGGACTCCCCACATCAGAGGAGCTGTGAGATGCTTTTGCTGTCATTAGCCTTTGGACTAACAACACCTAACAGGCAGAGTACCTAAGACACCGGTAATTGGCCACTGCAAGAGCAAGCACAGCACCGAATTTGCTCCACCAGAGGCAGGCCATTGTTTTCACACCCTCCCGAAGATTTTCCCTGCCTCATCAGCAATTTTCTCACTTTCTTCAGCCTAAGGGACAAAGGCTCTGCACAGCACCCGTTACAAAGCCCCACTTATGTGAGCAGTCAGCAATCTTTCAGTGTTTTGTGGACACAAAGGAGTCCCTTCTTGGTCTAAATACTCCAACACAACAATCCATTTCCATCCACCAACGCACTTCAGCACCTGCTTAAACGCTTTGCTGAATGGGGATTACAATCACACAGCTCTCTGAGCAAAACTCCCCCTTCCCAGCACCGTGAAAAGCCACTCCTTAGCACGCGAAATACCGGTATGCACACAAAATCGTGTGGGATATTTGTTAGAGCAACAGTACTGAAGCGAAGCCTTTTCAGTGCTTAATGTATACATTACCCTGGGAAACTTAGGAGATCTGTGTTTGCTTTTAGATCTGTGTGGCTAATTAATCATAAGGCAGCTGGCCAGATTTTGCCTTGAGGCGACACCTTGAACATTAGCGGCGATGCAGTGGGGGTACGCGTTGCCCACAATCACATCCATGCCTAGCCACTGTCATGGCAGTAGTTTGCTAACCTGGTCCTGACTTGGCAGCAAGAAGTTTTAAATAATTACCCCCTGACTGCTGCAAACATGGAACAATAGGTTGTCATTTTCTCCTTCATCCTTTCTTTTCAAATGAATAAATTACTCTCAGAAACAGCTGGCGCGATGGGCAGGTGCCCACAGTGGGCCAGGAGAAGACCACCACATCCCATTCATTTTCCACTGGGATCAAAAAAGCACCTTGCTTCCTGTTAGCCAGGGTGGTTATGTCCAGGCTTACCTTCCCCATAACCCCGTCTTCATCGGTGTGAAACGCACGCTGGCTTCAGGACAAAAGATGTTGCGCTATGGAAGTGTGCGAGGCCACGGACGCGGCGCTCAGCCCTCACCACACAGTGACAGGACCAAAGCTGAAACTTGAACTGGGGACGAGAGCAAAGAAAGGCCTAGGCAGGGACAAGATAAGGAATATGGCAGCTTACACAGCAGAAGAGATCTTTTAAATCACTTGTCCTTGGGTGACAAGTTCAGAGCTGGCACTGAAGTGTCCAGGCACAGCAAAGCACAGGTATTTGAAAGCTCCCTGCCACAGGGGGGAACTCTCAGTCCTGAAAGGAGTTAAGCAAACCTTTTAAAAGCTCTCTGCTTTTTCTCGCTTTCTAGTCCTCTGCCCAAGCGTAAATCCACTGCAAAGGCATTTCTCGTTCCAGATGCTTTGGAGTGGTATGATTCCTGAATAGCAGTACTTGGGGAAAGGGATGGGGAATTCCTCAGGCAAACCCTGTGAAATTTACCTCCTGGAGAACACAAATCTCAGAACATAATTTAAAACTGAGGGGGAAAAAAAAAAAAAATCACTATTTCTGGAACAGGACTAGCACAGGTCAGCTCTGAAATGGTATTGCCTTTTGAAAGGGTTCCTGGATGGCATGCCCAGTTTACCAGGTGATGGTGACAAAAACCGACAGAGTGTCTCCAGTGATGAAGTAAGCAAGCGAGCTGAACAGAATTGGAATTTCCCAGCTCTTCTGTGAAAGCCCTGAGAACAGGTGCTTACTTCAACTCGTGCCAATGCGGGCTTCACCAAGGAACAACATTCTTACTATGCTTTTTAAAAGACTGACTGTGAACCTCTTCTGCCACTACCAGTTAAAGGAGTATTCATAGAGGGATTTCATCTGACAAATATTTCCACTTTATGGAGCACAGATCGAAGACGGCTTTGCACCCCTCCTTTGGAGGAGAGGAAGAGGGGGTAGGTTGTTTTGTATAGGTTCTTTATCAAGTCTGGAATTGCCCTGGTTTCCCAACAGACCAATATTCAATAAACTCAGGATTTGAATGCTTTAAGTTAAAAAAAAAAAATAAATTTGGAACTTAAAGCATTCAAATCCTGAGTTCATCAAATATATCTAAATATCTTTGGTTTGGAACTTTAAGATAAACCAAAATCTGAGCCTAGGATATTTTAACAGTATCCTTTTAAGATAAAAATATGATTTATGCCAACATTAGAGAGGAGGTCACCAGAGTGTTAGTCAAACACAGGGTCTCTCACCTCTGTGGAGCTCCTGTGTTTATTTTATGAAGCCAAGACTCCAACACTCTCAAGTGCTGCGAGTATAAGTGAGCTACCATTGTATCCCCCTCCGCACAGCACATGCAAAACTGCAGCAACTCATAACAGGTAAGATTTAGTGAGACACGTTACTGGATACTCAGTGCTAATATTTGCTAACGCACAGAATCGTCAACAGTACTTCAATGTACCTCTCCTAACACAGAGGTTGTGTTTGCCATGTTGTGGTTTGGTTAAATATCTCCACCTTCAAGTCTAGTCAGCTGAAAGATACTTTAGCTCGCACTAGGTCTGCAAAGGAAGCCAGCTGCCCCAGGGGAGCGGGAGCACGTGCACTGCGGCTATGAACGACAAGAGACACACGGTGCTATTGATTACCTGGGCTCTGAGGTCTTTCTGCCCTACCTTGGGTGTAATTCACCACGAGATCATCCATCCAACCACTGACAGGAGTCAAGCTGTGATCGAGCTGAGCGGCCTCCCCTGAAATGATGGAGGAAATCAGTAGCTGATTACACGCACAATTTTATATCCAAAGACAAACATTCAGAGTCCATTATTGACATCTGTAAGAACTGAGTCATGAGAGGGATGGGGTCAGGCAGAGTGCCAGAATCACTCACTGTTCTCAGAAGTAAATAACAGCACCTGAAGTTACGCATTCACAGCCCATTTCCTCCAGCTTCCTTTGAGGTTTATTCTGCCTGAAAATCAACAACTTACAACCTGCACATTTCCTCTCCGGTAACTTGGAAAAGAAGGGGGAACGGCCTTGATCGATGGTCAGAATTCAGTTCAGAACAGGGTCTCCTGCCACTGCAATCTGAAGTAGCAGCAAGATCTGGCCCAGCAGCATGGGTCTTTCTAGGCCCCATATTTGCATTTTGTAAAAGTAGAATAATGCAACATATAAGGTCATTTACAAGATCACTCCCTCTTCTTCAAAAAGATTGATCAGAGGCAGTGGTTGGGACCAAGAGCTGCTAAAGAAAGAAAATCTGAGTTGCATATTTTGGCTAACGGTGCCAATGACCTCAGAAAAGCTGCCTGGAGCTCCTGTTAGTGCTGCTCAGAAGAACATTTCACTCCTTGGTGCCTGTGTCCTGCAGAGAGTTGCCAGTGGGCTGGGAAATATTCCTTCAGATTCCACCGAAGCTGCTGAAGCCAGCCCAAGCCAGCAAGACGCTTTTCCTCAGTACGTTCACACGTCCGTGCAGGAGGACAGAAGCACACCAGGAGCTGTTGTGCTAACGAAGCCCCCAAGTTTCAGCAGACTCTTTTAGGTCTCCTGCTACAGAAGACCCAACCCAAAGCCTCTCACTGTTCATCAGCATGGGGTTTAAGAGCCTTTTTTTTTCTTCTTTCTTAGGGCCACATGCTGCCCTCTCGTGGGGAGCCTTGCGGATGGTTCCCTGCTGCCTTGGCACAGCCCTGAGCCCTGTGGCACAGACAGCAGGAACAGGGCAGGTAACCCAGGGGGCCTGCCAACACCCCTAGGAACACAGCATCACGTAGGCCACCGCAACCTATACCTCGTTAGCACAGCTCCCCAAATACTCAAAAATCTCCTTGTTTTAGCCGCTCCCCAATATGCCAGGCAAGAATAGACCCTAAGAGGTGTCTGAGGGAGGGACAAGGCTCTAGCATCTTACGTGGAGGTGTGCCAGAACACGTGCCCACAGCATCCCTAAGCCAGGCCACCTTCTGCGTCAGATTTTACCTCACCATTACTGCATGTGGCAACACATCCTGCTGGGACAGAGCGCTACGGGCCTCTGTTACCCACTCCAAGAGCAAATGGTCAAGTTGGACATGTGTCCTGTACAGAGCTGGGACAGGTATTTGTAATGTGTTTATTTTGGTACTGCTGCGTCCACCTCACGCCACAGGCAGCGGCTGAGGGGCTTTCTGGACTGGAGGAAGACAGCAATGCCTGCAGTGTTGAACGTTCAGTTCCTAGAGCTAAGCTTCCTTCTTCCACTGAATGAAGTTGCTGTTCTCAGCATGGATGAGCCTTTTCAGGGTTTTATTTTTGTAAGTTTGCTGAGAGAATTAGCACCTACGGGAGCCGGGGCGCAATAGTTATGCTATGTAAGCCAGACAGGCCCCCTGAGCACTTTTCTGCCGGTCCTGTTTTTAATAACTGGTACCTCTCAGCTTTTCCACACAGCCCCTCACATCAGCACTACATCGGTAACAGCAAACTGGGGGCCACCCAAATTTCATGAGCAGGGTTGTATCACAGACAGGCTTGACTGCCGGACACAGAGATGCTGAATTCCCAGTTTTCTAAAGGGTTTTCTTAATTTCCACATTAAACCCCAGAAAAATCATGATCCCCTCTCTTACCCTGAGCTGCTATCCATGGCTGGGTTTTACTTCAGAGAGCATCTCCAGAAGGCAGCTGAGCTGCCATTTTGCAATACGTCCTCCAACTGGTGATGGGATGTGTGTAGCTCCAGAGCCTGGTCACAAAGAGGGTGAGACACAGATGCTAGTGCTAATGCAGTGGCAAGCAACTCCTAACCGCTGGCTCAAAATTCAGAGCAAACTCTGTGGCTCCCTGCTGCACCACACCAACAGCAAATAGTGCACAACTGAAGGACTTTTGGTACCTCCAGATGCAAATGTGAGGTGTGTTTGAAGACTCATTTGCTCTTTTACTTAACGAAAACTCTTTCCTGCTGTTTTGAGGACATGTAGATGAACACAGAAAACACAGGGCCAGCCTTGCAGGTCCTACAGCAGCGCCCAAGGGCTGCCAGCACACCAACGATGAGCCAGCAGGCTCAACTGTAATGCATTGACTGCCCCAAGTTGTCCCTGCCCTGCCCACCCTTTTACACACCTCTAAAGCTCCCAGCTTCGCAGATGACTTCTTCTCATCTTTACCTGGGCACACATTTATCTGTGCCCGCAGCCGGCGCACACGCCCCGTGCCAAACGCAGGGCCCCAGGGTCACCCCAAGGCAGCAGCCCGCTGCTGGGGCAGGGCATCAGAGGCACAGGAGGGCTGTGGGAAGCAAAGCCCCTCCTCGTTGCACCGCAGGTGGCTGCCCCCAAAAAGGGCGAGGGGAGGCCTGGGCAGGAACAGAAGGAAGCAGAGGCAGTGCCTCCAGCACGTGCTGCGCCCCCCACCAGGCACCCACATGCAGAGCCCGCTGTGCCCGCCCTGCCCGGTGTCCCGCTCCCCCCGGGTTTACGTCCTGGGCCAGCTTGCTGCTTTTTTTAAACATTCACTCTTTTTTTTTTTTCCTGCTCAAGAACGGTATTTTTTGCATTCTTCTTTCATGACAGCCATTGCACACATGGCTATCTTATTGTCAAACACATACATTATATATACACAGACACACACACGCATGTGCATTTAACATACCTATACACTTCTTTATCTCCTGAACTTATTTCCAGATAGAGATTCTCCACCCAACTCACATCAAGCGTCCTATCCACGCTTAGTATCGTGTTCCATTTCTTCTAGCACAGCAAGCGGGAAAGAACACCCAAGCCCCATATTCAGGCTACCACTGCTATGTTAGATTCAGGCAGAGAAGATGAAGCTTTCTCAAAACCTAGTCAAGCACAAACTTATTCCGTACATAAGTGTTTCCTGGATGTTTGCAGTGTTCTTGGTATAACACAAAACACTTGAACTAAGAACTACTAAACAACAAATGGCATCTCAAGCGACCACTTCAGAACATTTCAGCGTCCAATGCAACTTTTTCTCTCCTTAAAACTATGAACCCCTTATTTCCTGATCTCCAGAATCATCACAGATGGGAAATCTCATGGCACATGATTAATATGGACGTTTTTAAGTCTACATTGCCTGTAGAATAAACTCCCCAGCAAAGAAAGCAGGCTTCAGTTGCATTAGGTCAAGTTTAGCAGCTAGCCAGTGTGAAGGAGTTCCCATAGTGAATTCTAGATTTACAGACACGTTCAGTAAGGAAAAAGACCTCAAGGTTGTCTTTTCTGACCTATTTTTTTCATTGTGTACTAAACAGGCTTTACTTCATGGCCTTTGAAAAACTTTATTACTCTTCAAAATTTGTATAATCAGAGAAACATCTGCACTAACATCTTTAAACAGAGAAAGAATTTATTTTTTTTTTAGCACTTAGTGGTTTAATATGGTGTTTAAAAAAGCAACATGCAGAAAGTCATTTGTATTTGCACTGACTTGGAAAGAAACTAGACAAACTTACCTTCTGAGAGTGGAATCTGTCCCCTGAATACTCCAACTCCTTCCGTTTTCCCTGCAGGTGCTGCATTTGCATCACTGCTCAGGGGTGTTCTACAGTGACAGCAGAACCCATGTTGTGGAAAGCAGAGCTCCACAACAGAGAGTGAAAATCTGCCTATGAGCAAAAGAATTGTTCAAACTTAACGGGCAGTAGCAAGACGTGCTGTATGACAGGTCAGTCCAAGGGATGCCTAGAAACAAACCTACTTGTACCAGCCCCAAATTTGGCTCAAGTTCTTCAAGAAGTACTTGTTCGTCTCCTCCAGCAGCAGCCTTGTGCAAATGCAGTTTGACTGGAACAGCATTAGAAGGAAGGTAGGAAGTATATGTACATTTTAGTTGTGACAAGTTTTACATTCAGCATCTATTGCATGTACAGAATGTCATCTATATGCATGATGGAAAAAGTATTTGCATTTAAGTTTATTTAATTCAGAAATATTTGCGGACCACTATCCTTGCCTTCTGTTCCCAAGGATTATCGTAATACCGTTCCTTCCTGCTTACCCATATCAGACCTCTCCCGATTCCTAGGATTTAAATAAGCTTCAATTCTTGCCCTCTCTATTCCGTTATTACTTATTTCTGTCAGAATTTCAGCTCCCACTGTTCTGGGAGTTGACAAGGTAATTCATATTGACATTCCCCATCCCGGAGGGCATCCGAGGGCTCATGTGTCCATCGCTGCAATCTAGCGGGTGGCAGCATTCACAGTATCAGGAGGAATAGTTGAACAAGGGTTTTCTGCTGTGATTAGCCTGTGGTCGTCACACTTTTCCATGGCCTCTATGTTCCTGCATGTCATTTACTTTGCGGTCTTTTCCATATAAACCAATGTCAGCTTTCTGTCAGTTTAATTATACAGTTTTCTCTTCCAAAACTGCAACAAATGAACCCGGATGGCTACATTCAGTTTAATACAAATCAGTCCCTGTCACTGATCAAAGGAAGCTATGGGTCAAACAAACAACTGAATAAATTAACGACAAGATATTGGGATTATTTTTATAAAAGTTTGATAGATTGACTACAACTAGTAATCTCAATGTAGTATCATAGAAACAAATACAGAAAAACAGTATTAAAATTATTATAGATCAACTCATAATTTTATATGACCTAATTCTATTTCTTAATTCTAACAAATGAAGTCAGTGGATTTAATGAAAAGCTCTGATGAAACTGTGCTGTAATCTTAAAAATATTCTGGAAACTTGTGTCTTAACACAGTTTTCACCTTGTTATTTGGGATGTTTTTTATTATTATTTTAGGTTTAAGCAAGGGGGGGTGGGGTTTTTTTTATTATTTTTTAGAAAAAAATCAGATAAATCTACAAAGTTATAAAATACTTGGAATTATTTCAAGTAGTTTATTCTGTCTTCATACAGCTGGTTACAACAGGCCAATTGACTCCAGCTCATCATATAGGGGACATTTTTAGCATAATTATTAGCATTAATACCAGGGTAATTCTAGTATTATACTAGCCAGAAATATGTGCACCATTAAATATATGAAGAATTGTGTTTTTATGGGTATAGATGCAGGCTAATAATATATTACATGAAACAGAATGCAACGGTAAACAGATGTTCCCAGGATAAAGTCTATCTGATGTGTGATAACTTGCTACACAACCATTAATTTTGTCACAAAACTATTACTTAGCACAGCAAAGACAACTAAAAATATCACCCAAGGTTTTCATGCAACTACAAGTTCACTGGTTTATTTCTCTTATTAAGAGTAACAGCTTGTAACATTTTACATTAATTTACAATCATGAAAAAGATCCTTATGCTTATCTCATGTAGGTGACGTTAAGTCATCCAGTTAACGCTAATTATTATTTCAAAAGTTAAATCCTGTTTTATACGGTTAAACATTTTTGAATCATTCATTGCCAAAAATAACATCAGTCTACAACCACATAGAAAGTAGAAATTAAAATTTCTACAGAGCCACTACCATCGCTATGAAGATACAATGCCAAGTGTTACAATATTCTGCAACAGTTATCACTTCTCCCAGTATTTCAGATGGCAAAAATTCCCTCTTTGCTTTTTACTGCAAACACAGGATCTACAGTAAATGGGGAAATTTTTATTCATAATGTTAGATTGAGAGTAACAGAAGTGCTTCTGAGTCATTTACTTTTTATGTAGAAAACGAACAGGGCTGTGGAGCAAAAAGGATTCTTCTTTAAGAAAGGGCA
Source organism: Gorsachius goisagi (assembly GCA_018403395.1). Lineage (NCBI taxonomy): Eukaryota > Metazoa > Chordata > Aves > Pelecaniformes > Ardeidae > Gorsachius > Gorsachius goisagi. The sequence goes on from BOSO01003424.1 coordinate 256,938, forward strand.
GGTTTTTCTCCTCGGCCTCGGACCATACACCACACCGATACACTCCTCTCCTTCCACAGACAATGAAAACGGCCGCTGCACATAGGGGCAACAGAGAAGCAAAGTTGAGATCCACAGTGCAGACTGAAGGCGAGAGGCTGGTCCCAGAGCAGCCTTGCAGAGCTAGAATAGCGTGCCTGCAAGATGAGGTGCAGTGCAACAAACCCAGAGCTCAAGTCAGTAACCCTCACACACAGAGTAAGAAGGTCCAGTTTCACCAATTAAAAATATCTGGATGTTTCACAATTTTTGTTTTCTTGAATGCTTGTTGAAACCAATCACTCTTGATTTGTGTGTCGCTCAGCAACATGAAGCAGAAATGTTCAGATCTGTAGCCTTCTTGGGAGGGATTACAGCAAGAACTGGCTTGCTTCCCTTGGCAGAGAGCACACAGACCACAGCAAAGCCACTCCACTGGGTTTGGCCCAGAAGGTGGCACGCCATGGTCCTCTCCTCCCCGTGGCCCCATCAGCAGGCCTTCACCTCACCCATGCACCCAGAGTAGAACTGCAACACCTCACCCATTTCCAAGCGCTCCACTACCACATCGAGGTGGTTGGTGGGTCATCATGACTGACTCACTGCCTCTGGCACGGCAAGCCACGAACAGTAGAGAAGTCGGGGCTGGGCAGCCAGAGGGAAACTATCTTTAAATACCTTCCCGGGATCTCACCACAACAGTGTACTTCACCACGGACATAGCAAGGCTTTCTCACCACCCTTCCCCTTGTTTTGGTGTCCCTTAGCCATTCCTCTCACCGATCACACTGCCTCACCTTCTTCCAGATAACCCCTGCCATTCCTCCTCTCCAGGAAGGCAGCAGGGACCCTGTTCAGGATGAAGCACGCCAGCCAGGAACTCACAAGGACCTGGGCTCCTTCCCCTCTGTTCTGCTAATTCACCCCCGCCTCCCTCCACCCCCCAAGCCTGTTTGCTCCCCTTTGCTGCAGGCCTGGCAGCCCCACTCCTGGAATGGCCGCTCACGACCCTGCCACAGAAACCCACAAGCAGCTCTTGAGCCGGAGCAGAAGCCCTGCTGCTAAGACACAGTTCCCCTCTTGGCAGCAACACCAGCCATTTCCCTCCCCCGCCCAGACCATGGCAATTCTTTCAGGGCTGTAGCAAGAGGAACACAGCATCACATCTCCCCATCCTAAGCGGCCTAAGGCCACTGCCCCTTCCATCACATCATGACCAAGACCCATGGCAGGCTGCGCTGCCTCACACGCCGCAGAACAGGGCTGCCATGGCACGACAGCTCAGCAAGGCTGCCTTCGGTAGTATTCATTTGCTCCTAATAGCGCAGGGAAGAGATTCAAACCCTGGCACTTGAGAAGGGTTTCATCTGTCACACTGTGGATGTGGTATTATTCACACACAACAGCTAAATACCACATACCAATGCAATGAAACCCAGGGAGATCTGACTCCACACCCTAGCAAAGGGAGCATTTGTCCTGGCTACACTGCAAAATTTCAGTACCTTTCCTAAGGGGGCACACAGAGGAAGTTTGGTGCCCACCACACCACTCAGCACTGCCAGTGACTGAAAGATAGAGGTTGTTAAGTCCATCTCCAAATGAGCAGGACTGCGGCCATCTCCCTTCAAGACGGAAGGCCCAGAAGATACATTACAGTGAGCAAACAGTTTGCATGGCCAGAGGACAGTGATGTAATGAAAGTGTGGACAGAAAAGCACCGAGACAACATTTTGATCAACACAATTGTCCCTACAGGCCCTTTCAGAACAGCCTTCTCTCACATAAGAAACACAACCTGAGGAAAAGGACACAGAGTTTGGAAGTCTTGTACATTGTTTTGCCATAGACAACTTTTGGGGCCACAGTCTGTTTGAGGAATATCTTTGTACCTTTACTTCTCTCCAGCAAGACAGGGAAAGCAGCCCTTCTCTGCTCAACAAGGTCATTGCAAGGTGCTCAGACAAGATAAGGAATATGAGGATTGAGGCTTATTTAAGAACCTTATGCAGCTTTACACAGTGATGTACAACAGCATAATCTATGCAAAGCCTGTATTTAAAATGGGGCTTGTGTGTTCAACTGCAGGTGTTCAGAGGACAGAATTTTATACTACTTGGAACAGCCAATGCCTTATGCTGTCCCAGGCCTATGCACAGGGAGAGCACTGGGATTTAGCAAATAATCTCTTCTGTTGTAACATTTGCAGCCAGCAAATGGAAGTGTCCAGTGGGTCAGGGTCTGTTTTCCATTACTGCGATGCCCTGGTTTTATTCTGGTATCGGTCTATTTAAACCAATAGGTCATTAGTATGAACACAGTGTGATCCAGACCCAGAGCATTCAAGCTGATATTCAAACCTTTGCTTAGTCCTCCATATGCCTTGTACAACATACAGTTCAGAGAAAAATTACCCCTTGTGCAATTCTTGGACTCACTGGTTTGGACTAAATCTATTCCAATCTTAGCTCTGAATTTCCTGTGTAGCAAAAGTTAAAAGAGACATCAATCTTGTTCTCACTTTCAGCAAGACCAAACATGAACCCAGCTTTGTTGAGGTAACATGCATTAATGGCAGCCCAGAGCTCGTCCCAAACCACACTACTTAGCCTGTCTGTCCTCATTAGCTTTTAGAGTTACCGATGAAGCAACAGGGCAGAACTCTACAAACTTCTGCTTGGCACCATTCAGTTACAGAAATTATGGGCAGTCTCTAATTCAGAGACCCATGAAGTATCTTTGGTACCCAAAAGGTATTGTCTGGAAAGAAATCAAAATTCTGTTCACCAAAATATTTGTATTAGCGGAGAAAGCCAAACTCTGCCAAGAATGAAGCTGGCAAGCTTCCCTGGACTTTCTCTGCCAGTGTGTAAAACACAGAAAGCAGCCCCACCTACCACAGCCCCTCTGTGCATGCCCAGGGCTGGTTAGTTTTTTAAATACAGTGCCAACTATTTGTAAGGCCTCAAAAATCTGGAAACTTTAGAGCGCAGCAGCCGAATGAAGGATCTTGGGAACATCTCTCTTGACTCTTGGGCTGTGTACTTGAAGTAGTTCTGTGGATGTGCCAACACATCAAACAATGCTTTTATCAGTTTCTTGTCCTAGAAAAAGGAAAGCAGATTTTACTGTAAATCCACAGAGGAGTTGAGGTCAGTATTACCAAAGCTTAATGACTAATTAACTCATAAAAGATTATGGGCATTTTACTTTTCAAGTACTAACATTTCAGGGGCTCAGAAACTAGTAGAGCAAGGCCGACCTTCAGGCCCCAGGGAAGTCACTAGAGTTTCACATCTCTCATTAGCAGCATCAGGATTTCTCTCCTCCTATTTCCAAGACCAGCAAACAAACAAACAAACCCAAAACAAAACCCAAACCCAAACACACACTGGATCAGATATCCAGCAAAAGAAAGGTTTACTTGGGATGACGTCCCCTCAACTTTCCCATGCAACTGTCCCCTAACCAAGGTTAGAGAAGTGAAATCCACAATGAGAGTTTTTTTGCCCAGGGAGGAAATGCCCTTGCTAATCTACAGGTTACAAGTAGCAGCACCAAGTGCTTCTCCAGAAGATTAAATCCCATGTCCCTCAGCTTGCTCCACTGATTCCTTCCAGCACAGCCTACATGAGGCTCAAGGGGCTATCTTCACCACAGATTTCCCTAGTAGGTCTCATCCACCTTTAATCCCCCCCGGCAAAGGGTCCCATATCCATTGCTCTGCACAACCAGGATGTGCCGATTCACTTCACTTCCCTGAAGTAGCATGTGCCTAGTGCACCAAGAAACAGATCTGATGCAGAGCAGGAGGCAACCTCACTGGCACAAAATAGCATCATTTTTAGTCAAAACCAGCATGTTTACTGGAAGGAACATACCTTAAGTATTTCTTGATGATTTTCAGATGCGTAAAGTCTACCATCCCGAACAATGTCTTCTATTAGTTCTTGGTAATCCTCTATGGGGAATGCACAAGACAGTAATTTGCAGGTTCACTTCACTTAGATACTCAATACCTCCCATAGTTACACACATAAGCCCTACCCCCAAAAGAACCAGTGGTACTTGGCCCTCATATTAGCAATCAGAAAATATTCCAAATGCTCTTCCGTAAAGAAACCACAAATACTATTTACTATGAAAACAGTGTACTCTGCTGCACTGCTCAGCATCAATCTGTAGAAAACAAAAGAAATCGTAATGCACCTAGGATTGTAGTGCATACTGTAACCAAGTAGCCTTCTTCACAAACCAACTGCACTGCAGAAAGTTATCTGTAAATATCCACAATCTCTTACTGACTTCTTTCTACAGTAAGAAGGGGGGGAAAAAAAAAAAAAAAAAAAAAGAAGAGGAAGCTTTCTTAAAAGGCAAAATGCCCTGGTCAATCAAACGGTCTCCCCTGAAAAACTATTTAACCACTGTTGATGAAACTGCAGAGCACAGCGAGGACAACTCCTTCACAATTAATCCCGTGTGAACAGAAATGTGCCATATAATTTCCACATCACTTATGCTGAAGTGCAAAGCCTCAGCTCCAGTTTCACTCCTGGTGACTCTAACAAGGATAGGGTGAAACTCTTGCCCCTCAAGCTTCTTTTCAATATAGATATTTTGCTACCTGGTACTTGATTACAGATGGTTGCAGCAACATGATAAATCAGAGGCACTTGGGCTCTGCCCAAATCCTCACCAGGGGCACTCTGCTGCCAACTGATGCAACCCCAAACTGGGAAGGCACAAAAATGCATGAAACCCAGATTCTGGCTCTGAGCTCTGCATTTTGTAGGTCAGAGTCTAGAATCTCAGCACTTTAAGTCTGTGGAAGACTGCAAATACACTAGCACTTAAAACTGTGGTGCAATGCAGAATTCCTTATACTAGCTTTAAATGAAAACAGCTACTGGAAGTAGTTCCATAGCGACACTGCTGAGAGCGCGGGGTTACCCTGCTGCTTAGCAGGGTCAAGGAGCCCACAAGGGGTTCTGCACTGCTGCAGCTGCACTAGTCCACATAGGCTCAGCTGTTCGCATCCGCTTACCATCATACGTTACATAAGGAACTTGGAATCCTTTGGCACTGTTCCCTTCATTTGACTTGAACTGGATCCACAACTTCTTAGACCTAGAAGTGAAAGCTATAGGGCGTTCGTAGGTTTGACAGGTTTCATACGTGGTCACTGAGTTGGAAGAAGCTTTCAAAGAAAACACACAATAGGCAGTTATTTGACAACACTTCACACTAATGAACAACTAGAAAATAGGTTAAACTACCATGATAAGAAATGCTCGCTGATGCTAAGAAAACTCCTCAAAGTGTGGCAAGCCACCAGTGGATGGCAGGCTATCAATGAGCAACTTCTTGGTCAAGGAATATTTTCCCTTTTCCTAAAAAACAATCTACTGTTTGAAGGATGTGCCTATACTTGAAACTGAAGCTGTTCATTTACCCATCAGGCACCTGTAGGGACTAGCAAGCATCTCCTCTTTCCTGACCCAGGCTAGAATTGCTTAGCATAATTCATGACTAGTTAGCTTGAATCATCTACCCCTTCTTAGTAATATTTTTCTCAGAATTCACTGACACATCATAGCCTTGCACCCTTGTTTCACCTGAACCTGTGGAGCAGCAATAGCAAATAGGATTTCTCAATTTGTGATTTAAAGAAATTTCTACTATTAAGTGGAGGCCAGCCAGGCTACATTTAGTTTAAGTAAACAGCAACGCGTGTGAGAAACCTGTGCTGCACACTGAGGTAGATACCATAGGCCTCAATAGATATTTCAGACTTACAGCTTTTTCGCATCACCAGATAGTCTCCACACTCATCTTCTATTGGTAGAAATATTTCTGGAACCACGATCAGAATACGGCGCTTTGGTGGTGGGTTAATATTCCAAGTGCACTCAGTGTTTGCAGGATAGTCCCCAGGATAGTTTGGTGATTCAATATATCCAGTGTAATCTCCCAGTTCACCTCCACACTGCCTGTCTGAAAAAGCAATACAGTATGCAAGACTAGGCAAAGGGTGGTCATCCTAGAGCTAAGGGAGGTCATCCTAGAGCTCTCTCTACAGTCACTGCAGAAACAGTATGTGGGTGACAGACATACAAACTTTTCTGTTTGCATCTGATGCAGGTACAGCGCTCTCTGCCAGCTTTACTTCACACTGCTGCCTGCTCCTGCCTTTGTATTTTAATCCATGTTGAGACAAAAATACAGACTAGTCCCTATTAACACAGCATGTGCTATCAACCAAGCCACAGTCAAGCGGCAAGGCAGTTGTAAGAGGACACAGAAATGGTAAAGCAAGGATGCTCCACTTGCTTGTACCAGACAGAACATTTTTACAGCAGTACAGCTGAAGTCTAACTGGAGCCTGAGGTGCTCTGCTCAGGCACCGTGCCTGCAGTAACACAAAACAGGCAGTACAGCAGGCCCTTTCTCTGCACAGGTCAGCATTGCTGGCAATAAGAGGGAGCGACCCCAGCGCAGGATGCTCTGCCTGTGCTCCCCAACTCTGCGTGGCCACAAGGGTCTGGGCACTACAGCACCGTAACAGTGATGTGTGGATGTGACACCCATGGAACTGATTCTTTAAGTGAGAGACATGCAGTTCCCAGAAACATATTTCTATGTGTACATATGTCTGTGTGTACGTAAGTGTCTCCAGAGGTTTTTCTGAGGAGTCGCCTCTCTGCCCTCTATTTTCCCTCCTTAAATTTATCCTCAGTTTCCCACACTACACCTACCATAATCTAGAACAGCAGTTCTCTTTGTAATTGCCTCTTTCAAAGGTTGTTATTAAGAAGAAATAGTTACTAAAGCTATTAAGTTTTGTGAGCCAACTTCCATTCCTTTTAGTAGAAGGGAAAGAAATCAGTGTGCTGGGAATACAAACTCTGCTATACCGTGGGAGAAAAGATTTAACAGCAAGACCCAGAGTGACCCAGCACCAACTGGCAAGACACAATCATCACTTACCTTAACGAGAATGATGGAACCAGTCTGCAGAAATGGTCTCTCATGGACCTCAGTAAGCCACATGGGATGAGATGCAGGCAGGCAGCAAAAGAGGAGCAACATCACTGCCTTCTCTCCAAGCTCCCTGAAGCAAAGCTAGATTTTGATCTTAGGGCCACTCTGAATAGTAATGGCCCAGTCTTTTTATTTGTAAGAGATCATCAAAACCACCTTGCTATACTTACTTTTGCACTGTGTTATATTTGTTGACCCGTCAAAATCAGTAGTGGTGTTTCCAGGGCATGAAATGCAGTAATTTTGTCCAAACTCAGGCTGGTATGTCCCAACTGTGCAGCGAATACACCGATGAGTTGTGGTATTATAAAAATGGCCAGGTGAACACTGAACTGGAGAGTAATTAAATACGCAGTATGATTAAAGAAGTGGCAGTAGCACATTAGAATATGATTTTATGCATTTTTATAGGACCTAGTATAATTTCAGTAACTGAAATTACATATTCATAAACTATGAGGGTAATAAAGCAGAGGTAATTCAACAGATTTTAGTTTACCAAGTCATTTTGTGCAAGTTCAAAAGTCCCAAACACAACACTATAGAGCAGTTCTGTGTGGAAGCAGTAACAAAAAATATGGGGGATTGAGCATAACCACTACGATTTTGTAAACAGGACACCAAGTAGAACAGTGTGTTAGCAAATGGTCTAGCCACTGACATTTGACTTGGAAGATGAACTGTATGTGGAAATACTAACTAAACCTTTCTTTCTTGCCAGCTTACACCATGCATGCACACTGCTGCTGCATGCTAATATACCCCTGTGATCAACTCACCACAAGCAGAGGTGCAAGACTTTGTCCCTCTGCAAGTGGCACGTTGCATCAATATTAGTGACTGAACTGGTATATTGCCTTCTTCTCTCGTGATCACACAGTCTTGCAACAACAAGCCATGACTCAGGGTACAGCCACCTCCACCAGACCTGCTGCTACTTTATTTCATCACGTCATGCAGATCATGTTAGCTAGACACATAAGCTATAGCCCTCCCAGGGCTTGCTGAGAGTACCTCCTGCATCACCAAAGGAGGACCCCATTCTGACATACACACTCTTTCAGAAACATTACAGATTTTATGGAAGTTTTGGACATGAGATAGACAGACATAGAGGAAAAAATCCTTTCTAGTGGACTTGCAACATTTTTTTTCTAGTTGCCTGCGTGCAGACTGGAAGATTTTCTTCTCTCACTGCAATCTGAGAATACGGGACCCCAAACACATTTGCTTACATCTCTGCTTCTTTTCATTTGATTTCGCTTAGCTGTTCTGCATCTATGCAGTCAAGAGCATCAGCCATGTATTATCTTTCCTCTTAACTCCATCACCACCTTGCTGCTTTTTCATTGCGGGACTAAAAATAAAAAAATAAAATAAAATCTTTTCCTATTCCTTTTATCTCATTTTGCAAGTTTACCCCTCTCAGCTCAACATAAAAATAATTTATTACATTGCCTTTCAAATGTAGTTTTCTGAGCTGCACAGTCACTTTTTCCTATTCCTTTCAAGCTTTGCTTACTCCCAAATAACTCTACCCTTGCTGAGCTTTGTAAGCTAGCTCAGCCTGGAGTCCTTCCCTGTGTGCTCCATCCCCCAATCCAAATGCTTCAGATACAAGTTCCAAATAGTTCTTGCATCTGTGATTCCATGTCTCATGTGGCCTCTTCCACATGCAAATATCTGAGCTCTTCATTCCAGTTAATAAAAAAAATTCCTTTAATCTCCACTCTAATTTGAAAACTGAACCTCATTTATAGACCTGGTTTTGTTTACATTAAATAAAACTAAAATCAGTTCCTCTTATCTCGATCCAAGGTTTTTAATGTGGTTTTTTAGTGCTTTAACTTTTCAAAATTAAGTATGAAACAACAGCACTTGTGGATTCAGTAATTCTTCACTGAAGAAATCTATTAGCTATCACATTATAACCATAATAGAAATTCTTCAGCCACATTGCAAAATTCTTCTATTATGTTTACTATTGAGAATTGCAATATATCTTAAATGACACTAGACAGATCTCTTAATCCAAACCACTACCAAAGGACTGGATCAGGACCTTTTTTCTATCCCTTATTTTTACTCTACAGCAGTAGATTTTCTATTAACACTTTTTCTTCAGGTGGTTTTGATATAAGTGATGTTCTTTTACCCATGCTTTAAGACATTGAGCAAGCCATTATACTGATTAACATTTTGTCTCACTGCATGGACACATACTTTTACCAGCATTTTCAAAAACAACTAGATAGCTGTCTTTCAGCTTTTTACATTTTAGATAACTAAGATGCTAACAAAATTTCTTCATTTTTAAAGATATGATCCCCACTTGATTTTCACTCCTGTGAGGAAAACCTTGGGAGCTGAATGCTTGCCAGCTCCACTGTTATCAGGTTTAGAGGGCTATCTGGGGTGCTGCAGGGTTAAGCTGAATGTTAGCTTTTTAGGTATATCCCAAGGCATGCAAGCCAGTTTCTCATTATGAACATGAAGAAACTATTGTCTTACTTATCCTCCAGGACTGCAATTCCCTCCTTCACATTTTCATGTTGCTGCTATGCTCAAACCCAAAATGCCAATAAGGCATATTGCTCTGGATTTTTTTTTCGTGAGACTTTTTTCTCCCTGCTGTTCCTTTATATGACTCTTCACAGATCAACGACTTCACTGACCAACTTCCGTGTACCTCCTCAAGTCTTGTATAAAAATAAGTTATAAAAGAATTGAGGCTTTATTGAGCTTCCTTGCAGCCAGGCCAGGCCAGGCCACTATGAAAGCCCTGGAAGGAGAGAGCCCTGAAAGGAAGAACGACCCTTTTGAACGCCTCACTTTAGCAGCAGCAATTACTTTTGCCGCCGAGCAATGCAGTTCATCAAATAAATCTTGACCTTACCTTTGGTCTCACAGTCCTGAAACAAGGATGCACTGCTGTGTCTTGTTGTTAGACCTCCTCCGCAGGGAAAGCAGGATACTCGCCCAGCTTCAGGCTGGTATGTTCCAAGGGGACATGGGAGACAGGGTTTGAAGCCGTCAGGAGAATATTCACCTGGTGAGCACTGATCTAACAAGAGGAAGGATACACTTGCTTTAACCTCTACATTATAGGTGAAGGTACATTAGCGAGCCTGCACAGGACCTGAAACCCCACAGTGAAACCACTCTCCTGTTTCCTTGGGAAGCAGGAGCCAGGGTTTCAGAACTGAATGCTAGCAACATATAGAACTGAATACATGCAATGTACCCTGTAAAACTGAAACGGGCACTGATAACCTCTGGTGCCAGTGAGGTCTTCTATGAGCTGGAATTGATTCCATGCTTTGTTACAAGGCCACACTGGACATTAGGCCTGTCCAGTGTTCTCTGTTAATCTGTACAGTGCAATTATGTAGTGATTATCTCCTCTTTCCAGATAAAGAACTCTTGGACTCCTCCCAAATGAAATAATTTAGTGCTGAACCTAAGAACCTAAGATGCCAAAAATATACTTCCAGATTTCTAAAAGTATTTTAATCTTAATATTATTGAACATTCATACATAACCATTGGTGTTACTGAACTGTGTGAAAACCTCAAGCACAAGTAATTGTGCAAATTCACTAAAGATTTTGCGTGCCTCAATGACTTTTAAAGCAGAAATATTCTTGCTGTTCCTCTGATACTGGATCTTGGATAATGATTATCTGTGCACTGGATAGCTGTGTTCTGTATGGTACATAGCTATATCTAGCTCAATCCAACTGATTTTACTTAAACACACACCTCAATATGATCTAACAAGTCCAGCAATATTTATGGGTATCTTTCAAAAGTTCTGGTTTTCAAACTTTTCACAAAAGAACTGGCTTCAGTGCCAGTATTTAATAATTACCCTGCTCTGGAAAGGCACAAAACAGTGTTGCAGTTGTTCAGCTGTGCTGAAATATTCTGTCCTTTTAAAGACCTGTTACGATAATAAACTGTTAGTTTTAGTTTATAGCTCCAATAAATCACTCAGTGAATAGCTGTTTTGTTAGGAAGTTAAATTGGCCTTGGCTTCATTTCAGGATATATGACGAACAACAAGCAGGGCATTAACTACCGGTCATGATCAATGATGAAGAGTTTTGTTTATGGGTGATACACTGAGTCGAATAGCGAGTGTTCCTCCTTAGCTTAAAAATAAAACACAGCAGGTTTAAGCAATGCTCTGTAGCTTATCAATGAAAGCTAGCGAGGAAATCTTAGTTCTTGGTTCTAACTTTTTCCACCATGCATCACCTCTGCTCTCATAAGGACACACATTCATTTGCTACCACACTTTTCAAGCCTTTCTTCATTTTATAAACATTCCTACAGAATACTCATCTCTGTACTCTTTGTGCAACTCAACAAACATGAATGAATTAAGGCTTTCATTGCAGCTCTCCTAGTAAGGTAAGTAAAGAGCACTATTTACAATTCTGTGACAAGGAAAGAAATCAAGGTTAGTAAAGGTAAGTTTGAGAAGTGGCTACTGACTTCAGAAACCCAGAAGCAATCCTTCCCTCAAAAAACTCTATGACTCCATGAGAAATCAATGCTCTGAATGGCCTCAATAGAGACTATCTGCTCTCTGCTATCTCCCCTTAAACTGTCTTTCTCTCTTCATTTTAATCACATGTCAAGTTTGAGGTGCTTTGGGTTTTTTGCATTGCAGAGGGTGTGCATGTCTGTTTTGAACAGAATGCTACTTTATACTGACACATGTAAAACCATACAAACTCAACCTTAAACCTATGCTTCAGGTTTCCTGAACTTGCTCAGAGTCCAGTGTAACAGTAGCTCAGCTCACAGAGCTCCAAGGAAACCTGTGCTAGGCAGGAACCAAACCCGCCACTTATGTAGAAATGTTACATTTGAGAACTTATCCCCATCAGGTCTCTCTTAACAACTTTACCATCTGCACCTTACTTGCCTTGAAACCGCACGTTGTAAAATCATAGAGCTCCCAGTGGAATAAAACTGAGTTAATCTAAATCATCCAGGATTATTTAGCAAACTGCCTAATTTTTTAATATTTGTATTGAGGAAATAAACTCAAAAAGATCTCCTCAGACACCACTGAGCTCCTCAATATGGGGCATTCTTAGATGCATTGCATGAGTGAATTCTGAGAGCAAGAGAAAGATGGGGCAGAAGCACCAGACAATCTGCTTCTGTACCTTACCTCCACAGTGAGATACACTGTGAGCTCCAGCTCATTTCTGGTTTCCAAGATTCTGAGGACTGGGGCAAGAGTCACAAGGTACTTGTTCTTCCTCATCCTGTTAAGTTTTATTAGGGCATAAAACACAACTTTCTCATTCCCCATCATAGTACATTCCCACACTTCAGCTAATGAGCAACAAGAAAAAAAAAATCAGGTCACTAACATTTTGTGTCTGTGGGTTCAAAGCCAAATTAGGTGGTCAGCAGCTAGACTGCTAGATAAAGTGCAGGCAATACAAAACTCTGTTTACACAGTATTAGAGCTGGTCAGCTGTCAGGACTTCTGCAGTTTGGCAGCTCCTGTGTACTGAAAGAAGGCTGACATTTTGCTCAGTGTTAGTCTGAGGTCCATTAGGCCACACTGGAGCTACACTCCAATTGCTTCAGGCCCCGTTTCCCTCCTGTCTTCCACTTGCCCTGGCTGCCCAGGGGACGTGCTGTGGCAGGTTAGCAGGACAGTAGGCCATGCCTGTGACAGTGCCCACAAAAGAAACATGGGGCTGAGACAGTAAAAGGCAGAAACAAGTGCAAAATCAACCTGGACCAAACCAAAACTTTTCCATTTGATCTGAACCAATCAATTCAAGTATTTAATTTTGATTTTCCAGAAAACTGCAAAAAAAAAAAAAAAAAGTCCAACTAGCTACGACCACTGTAATAGGGTGCACAAAACCAGCTGAAAAAAAGCTGCGTACAGTGTGGTGGTTACAGTCATGAACTAGCTTGGAGAGAGAAAAGGAGCAAGTGGGAAGACAAGAGGACAGGCTTACCGAACATGGAGAGAAAGCCCTGTAATGGCTACTTAGCACTTTCAGTACAAACTACTGTTTAAAAATAAGAATATCTGTTTAGGCAATGGCATCTTGATGGAGACAAATCAGGCTGCCAGAGGAGTCCAGCTGGGCAAGCAATGGGCTTGTTCTGTGTGTCCATGGGGTTTAGGTTCACAGGACACCACCAGCGTAGGTGGCCACTCTCTGCTCCGAAATCACATCATTATCAGAGCCCCAGCATGTGGAGCAGCCTTCCAAGACAGAGCAGGCGAGGGAACACTAATTGCTTCTACAAGGGAGGTCACTGGTTTATGAAGAAGCATAGATCCTATGTGCATATTCCACCCGGAATTGGAGAGACTCAGCCTAGATGGATAGGCCTATGAGGGTACTCCACAGGTATTCATGTCCAATGTTACTACACAAAATAATGAGCTTTATTCTCAGGGGTGTTAAGCACCCATGCTCAATTTGAAAGCAATGAGATTCAAAAAAAGCAAGCAACTCTGGATTAAGTTTATAAAAGGTGTAAAATACAGAGAACTGGGAAAATTAAGTGTTAAATATTACAATGCCTAGGAAAACATACAACCCTGTCCTTCCCCCACTATGACTTCTGAGACACACCAAACACTTCAAGCCTTAAGACATCCTATGTGCATATGAGAAAAGTGGCTAATAGCTCCAGATACAGACGTAGCTATTTACAGTCTAACAAATACTCATTATTTGATGCAAACATTAAAATCCAAGTGATGGCCAAGCTTTAATGCCTCAAGCTCCTAAAAATATCAGTTTCTTCACATGACTGCATCAAACCAAGCTTTTCAAAGCGGTACAAGTGTCCAGACAATTTGATTCCTGTAAAACCATTCCCTGTAATCTGCTTGTAAACTACTCCCAGTTCCTCCTCATCTTCCACCAAGAAATGTTCCAAACACAGGCCACTCATCTAACACCACTGGAGCACAGAGCAGGGCTAGTGAGGAAAGCCTGCTTAGAAGCTCACAGCACTCACCAGGGCCCAACTTAGCATAACAGACAGACTTGGTGCTGGGTTCAATTACAGTAACATTAATTATAGGGGCATTATGTCAACACAGAAATCATCCCATGGAAATCCATAGGACTGTGCATGAAATTAGAATAACACAAACTCTCTCAAAAAAAAAAAAAAAAAAAAAAAAAAAAGAAAACCAACAAGAAAACAACCACATAAACCCTAAGAAACACCTCTAAGAGTTCAAACTTTTCCTGTCATTTGTTTAAACAAAACCAAATGAGTTTGAGCTTCATTTTACAAAACTAGAAACTGCATGGTCCCACCTGACACATGGGAAATACCCAGTCGAAACAAGATCTGAAGATTTGGAAATAATGTAATTAAATCAGAATTCCACTGGCTGGCTTTGCTCTTTTTTCAGAAACCTGATTGTTTTTCTCCAAATGAACAAAAGAACCAATTGCCTCTAGTAGACTTCATTTCTGCAGTCACTGTCTTTGTTTGTCTTCAATACCCATTAAAAACTCGGTCTTGAGTCTCATGCAGCTGTTTTAAAGAAAAAAAAAATATGTGAAAGCTTTTCTGATGCAAAAACAAGAAGAAAAGGGGGGGGGGGGAAGAGGGGCCCACAGGGAACAAGGATTAACAGTTACAAAGACATTTAAAGGCTCTTCCCCTCTTTTCAACACGTTAGCCTTTGAGCATTTGCTGTAGTATCTCAGTGGCTGAGAAGGTGAACCTCATAAAGGAGGTCACGATCCACCAATTCACCATTTTCTTAAGAATGATGCCTTGATTTTATAAGGAAAATCACCAACGACTTATGCAAATTGATTCTGAAGCGGCATCCTTTAAGTTATTGTCTTTTGGTGGTTCACAGGTTTAGGTCACATGAGATGGTTACGCATCCTAAGGATTTGTGTCTTAAATCTATGATTGTCAGAGCAAGCAGGTTAGCAGAAAAATAGCACCCTTTCTCCCATTTGATAATTCATGCCTTCTTGTCAGATTTTTATAAAATTGTAAAAAAAAAAAAAAAAAAGGCAACATACAGTTCTCAGTTGTGTAACACAACTATTAATTGTAACAACTGCAAAGGTAGGAAGCACTTTGCTTTTCTCTTTTGTCCTGGTTTCAGCTGGGACAGAGTTAATTTTCTTCACAGAAGCTGGCATAGTGCTGTGTTTTGGATTTAG
>BOSO01003425.1:0-31130 GCA_018403395.1 Gorsachius goisagi
GGAGCCCCGGGAGCGGGTCCCGCCGGGCGGGAACCGGCCGCCGCCTCTTCCGAGCTGCCCGCCCCCCGCCCCGCCCGGGGCAGCGGCACCCGGGGCAGCCCGCCCCGCCCCGCCCCCGTACCGAGCGGGGGGGGGGCAGCCCCGGGCCGGGGCGGGCGGGGGCGGCGCCGGGGCCGGGCCGTGCCGCTGAGCCCCTCTCTCCCCGCAGGTTCGCAGCGCCCGGGCGGCTTCGCGGGAGGCGGCGTTGGCCCGGCCCGGCCCGGCCCGGCTCGGGATGGCGGCGCGGCGGGCGCTGCCGCTCCTGGCGCACTCGGTGCTGGCGGCGCTGCTGCTCTCGGCGGCGGAGGAGCCGGTCCCGCGGGTCAGCCTGCCCCTGGGTGAGTGACCCCCCCCCCGCCCCTGGGTGAGGGTCCCCCCCCTGCCCCTGGGTGAGGGTCCCCCCCTTGCCCCTGGGTGAGTGACCCCCCCCCTTGCCCCTGGGTGAGTGCCCCCCCCCCTGCCCCTGGGTGAGTGACCCCCCCCTTGCCCCTGGGTGAGGGTCCCCCCCCCTGCCGCGGGATGAGTGTGTCCCCCCCTTGCCCCTGGGTGAGGGTCCCCCCCTTGCCCCTGGGTGAGGGTCCCCCCTGCCGCGGGGTGAGTCCCCCCTGTCCCTGGGTGAGGGCTTCCCCCCTGCGGCGGGGTGAGCGTCCCCGTCCCCCCCCGCCCCTGGGTGAGCGTCCCCCCTGCCCCTCGGTAAGGGTCTGCCCCGGGGGCTCTGGCGGGTCCCCCTCCCCAGGGTGGCTGAGCATCCTGCCCAGCCCCCAGGCCCCCCCGGGCTCCCCACGCCACGGGCCGGGGCGGCCCCACCACCCCGCGTGGAAACGCCTTGTGACAGCCGGCGGTGCTGAGGCTGCACAACACCCTCCCAGCCAGCCCGGCAAGCCGGGGCTCGTGTCCCGCCGTAGGGCTGGGGCGGCCGCGCACCCCGGGGGGACACGGGGAGATGGGGGGCAGTGGGGCGCAGCAGCGGGAGCTGGGGCTGTGCCCCGGGGCTGCTGCGGGGCTGCACACACGGCAGCTGGGGGGCGAAGCAGCGTCCCTCCCTGCAGCAGGACCTACACCGAGGGTGTCAGCAGGTCCGAGGCACCCAGGGGTGCTGGTGTCCCCGCTCGCAGGTTGTGGTGGCCACATCCTGTGCGAGCGTGGGACGGGGTGAGCTGGCCGGGGGGGCTCTGCCTGTCTGCTCTGCCGTGTGGTTTCATCCTCGTTTGGGCAGCCAAGGGCCTGCAGACCCCCCCTCCCCTCCCAGCTGCGTCCCTGGGGCTCTGCCCAGCCCCTCGCTCTGCTGTGCCCGGCCTCAGGCTGCTCCGGGAACCACTGCAGCCCCCATCAGCAGCGTGGCCCTGGCAGGGCTGGGGGCTGCGCCGGGGCAGGCGCTGGGGAGGGACAGCCAGGAGGCTGCTCAGCCGGGCAGAGCCCCTCGCAAAGGGGGGGGCCTGACCTGCAGACCCCTCTGGCCCTGCAGAGCCCCCCAGCAGTGGGCGCGGGGTGGGTGAGCAGCCGGGCGCGCTCCAGGGGCAGCTCGGCACCAGCAGCGGCTGGGCCCAGCTCCATTGTCCGGCGCTGGGGCTGTGGCACGGTGGGGGCCGCCCACATGTGTCTGGGCTGGCTGCGCTGCCAGGAGAAGGTGGCTGAGTCCCGTCCCGTGCTGGCTGCCGGCTGGACAGCCTGGGAGGGTGCAGTGGTTTGGGCTGGGCCAGCGCTGGCAGCGAGGCGCGGGCAGCTGGGAGCGCTCCCTGGCTCAGCGCACTGCGGTTCTTCGGCGCGGACGTGGCCCTACCACGTGCTCCCGTGACCTCCGGCCACAGATCTGGGACCGCCACCAGCAGATCTGGGACCCGCCGAGCTGGACGGGAACCCCGGGAGCCAGGGGGACAGCCCAGCTCGGCGTGGTGCCACGCTGTGCCACACCGCGCCGAGCCACGCTGCCCGGCCCTGCCTGCACAGACCGGTTCTGGCCGAGCTCTGCCCACCTGCGGAGGCTGCTTGGGCTGCGGGGGCTGCAGCTCACGGGCAGCACCCGGGGGTCCTGACCTGGACCCCCAGTGCTGTGGGGGCAGCCAGGTGGGGGGCACGGGCTGGCCGCTCTGCCGGCCGCAGCGTGCGCCCGGCAGTGGCTCCTGGGGAGCGCGGCGGCGTGGGGCTTGCGGTTGGCGGGAGGGAGGAGCGGGCGAGAGCTGCTCCCCTGGAAGCGCTGGATGTGCCTCCAGCAGGTTTGTCTGGAAGAAGCAGGTCTTGTCCCAACAGGTCCCCTGGCAGCCGGCACAGGCTCGCGCAGCTCCCCGGGCCGGGCCGGCTCTGCTGCCCCTCCGCTGCCTGCACGGGGCTGCGCTCGCTGCGGGTGGCGTCACCCCAGCCGTGGGGCGCAGGACCCCGAGCGGGAGGATGCGCCGGGGGTGGGGGGGGCAGCATCCCTCCCTCTGCGCTGCTGCAGGAGAGCCGGGGTGGGCGCTGGGCCATGGGCCAGCTGAGCCCCCGGGCGCGGGGGAGAAGCCACCACGTCCGGCAGCCACCGGGGCTTGCGGAACAGCAGGGGAAGGGGGGGAGCAGGTCCCGGCCCCGCCGCACCTCAAGCCCTCGCGGTGGCTCGCAGTGAGTGAGGGCTTGCGGGAGCCCCAGGGCCGTCCCAGCAGGGGGTTGGGGAAGGTCGGGACGTCCCCAGGGTGCAGGGGGTCAGGGAGTTGGCAGCGTGAGTCAGCCCGACGTGTCCTGCTGACACAGCCAGGCCCGTCTGATTCAGAGCGGCCGCGGGAGAGGAAGGGCTTCCGGGGCCAGGCCACCCACGCGGGACGGGTGCGCGGGTGCTCCCTGACTCAGCTGGCGGCCTCTGCCCCGGCGTCCGGCACGGGCAGCCCCTGCGGCCGCCCCGCGGCACGGGGTGGGACGCCGCTCCCGGCACCCGTCCCTCCCTGCCGCGGGCTCAGGGTCCCCACGGGGTGGGGCTGGGCCACCAGCGCCGCAGGGCTGAGCCCTGGGGCCTGCGTGTGGCCGGGCGAGCGCAGTCCCGGCCGCAGCGCCCAGTGCCGGGCAGAGCTGCTGCGGCGTGCCCGGGGCCAGCCCTGGGGCCGTGGGAAGGCGGTGGCGGGTGCTGGCAGCCGCGCGGAGGCCGCCCTCGGGCGCTATCGCAGCCACGCGTGGTTCGCCGCGGTGCGGTGCTGCGTGCCTCTGATGGCGTGGGGAGGGCCGGATCCGGCCCGGGCAGCTCCGGGTGCGTGGCACGGCTGAGGTGCGAGGCCGGGGCGCGGTGCCGAGCGGAGGGGCCAGGAGCGAGCCGTGGCACGGGGGCTGCGGGGGATCTGGTGCCGCCCTGCGAGGGCTGCGTGAGGCTGATGCCCGCTGCTCTCCCCCCGCAGACTCAGCCGAGCGGGTCGTGCAGCGGTTCGAGGCGCCCGGCGTGTCCAACTACACGGCGCTGCTGCTGAGCCCGGACGGCGGCACCCTCTACCTGGGGGCGCGGGAGCTGCTCCTCGCCATCAACACCAGCCACTTCCAGCCCGGGGCGCCCGCTCGCAGGGTGAGCCCGCAGACGGGACCGCGGAGCCCCCGGCGCTGGGCTGGGGCTGGGCTGCCCTCGGGGAGGGAGGGGGGCACCAAGCCAGCTCTGGTGCAGGGGGTCCCCTCCTCGGCAGCAGCTGGGGTCTGTGCAAGCCACCGCACGGCCGGGAGCTGGTCGGGACAGTGCAGAGGCAGCCGCCCCGGCCATCCCGGGCAGGGGGTGCTCAGCCCCAGCCAGCGGCCGCCATGCCAGCGTGATCGCAGCGGGGAGGACGCTGATGCTGGGGGCGAGCTCCGCAGCCCGAGCGGGGCGGTCTGTGGGGACCCGCTGGCGGTGGGTGGCCCCCAGTGACTGTCCCCTCCACAGCTGCCCTGGGGCGCGGACGAGGAGAAGAAGAGGCAGTGCGTGTTCAAGGGCAAGGACCCGCAGGTGAGCCCCGGGGGGGGCGGCAGGAGCGGGCAGTGCCCTGCGCCGGGGTGCCCGCGTGCAGGGGGGCTGAGCCGCGTCCTCCCGCCCCTGCAGAGGGACTGTCACAACTACATCAAGATGCTGCTGCAGCTGAACAGCACCCACCTCTACACCTGCGGGACCTGCGCCTTCAGCCCAGCCTGCGCCTACATCGTGAGCACGGGGAGCGGGGCTGGGGCCGCGGGCTCCCCCCCCGCCCCGCCGCTGTCGGGGCCCTGCAGCGGGGGTCCCGGGCGCCGGGGGTGCTGCCGGCTCACAGCCCGGTCCTGTTGCAGAACGTGCAGCGCTTCAGCCTGGAGCGGGACGCGTCGGGGAAGGTGCTGCTGGAGGACGGGAAGGGACGCTGCCCCTTCGACCCCGAGTACCGGTCTACGGCCGTCATGGTCGGTAAGGCACGCCGCCCCGGGACCCTCGCCCGCTCTGAACCCCCCCGGCTTGCTCGGCCAGGCTGAGCCGGGGCTGGGCCAGCACGGACCCCGGCGGGAGAGCGGGGCTGTGCCGCACGGCGCGTGCCGGGTCCCAGCGGGAGCGTCTCTTTGGCAGACGGCGAGCTCTATGCCGGGACCGTCAGCAACTTCCAGGGCAACGAGCCGACCATCTACCGCAGCCAGGAGAGCCGCATCGCCCTCAAGACGGAGAACTCCCTCAACTGGCTGCAGGGTGAGCGCCGGGGCTTGGCGGGTGGGGGTCTTCATCCCCCCCGACCGAGGAGGTGTGGGGATGGGGGCTGGCCCTGGCGGAGGGGCGATGCTGAGGGTGCCTGCATCCCCAGACCCGGTCTTCGTGGGCTCAGCCTACCTGCGGGAGAGCCTGCCTGCCGGCAACCCTGAGGGCGACGACGACAAGGTCTACTTCTTCTTCAGCGAGACCGGCAAGGAGTTCGACTACTTCGAGAACACCATCGTCTCCCGCATCGCGCGCGTGTGCAAGGTGGGCGCAGGGCAGCGGGGGTGTGCGTGGGGGGCCGTGCCCAGGACATCACTCACCGCTGGGCTGGGGGTGGGATGTGGGACCACCTGCACGTCTCCGTCCCCCAGTTCCTGGGCACCCCAGGAGGGGCCCAGCGCCCACGGGAGACCCCTCTGGGGCAGTTATGGCTCCGTAGCGCCCAGCCCAGGGCTGTGGCTCGAGCCCACTGCTCCCTCCGGCCCCGTGGGTGGCAGCGGCCCTTCCCCATCTCCTCTGCTCCCTCGCCAGAGGGGACACAGCCCCCGTCCTCCCCTTGGGTTGCGTTTCCCTTCCCCGGGGCACCTCAGACGCTGCTTCGCTTGTGCCTCCCCGACACCGGGGCTGCTCCCCTGGGGCCTGGGCTCTGCTGCACGGACGGACAGACCCCTGCTCCGCTCGCCCAGCCCCGTGGGGCTCCCTGCTGCCGGGCGGCCCTGGCATCGCGCCCTGACCGCCTGTGCCACGCAGGGGGACCAGGGCGGGGAGCGCGTGCTGCAGCGGCGCTGGACGACCTTCCTGAAGGCGCAGCTGCTCTGCTCGCACCCCGAGGACGGCTTCCCCTTCAACGTGCTGCAGGACGTCTTCGTGCTCACCCCGGGGGAGCTGCGCTGGAGGGAGACGCTCTTCTACGGGGTCTTCACCTCGCAGTGGTGAGCAGCGGGCAGGGGCTGGCAGGGGACCGGGGGGCGCTGCCTGCGGCACTGCGGGGCGGTCGGAGAGGCGTGGGGCAGCGCTGGCCACGCTCGGGTTCCTGGGGCAGGGCTGGGGTGCCTGATCCTGCCACGGGCTTTGCCTCTCTCTCCCCCCAGGAACAAGGGCGGGCTGGGCAGCTCGGCCGTCTGCGCCTTCCCCATGCGCAGCGTGCAGCGAGCCTTCAGCGGGCTCTACAAGGAGGTGAACCGCGAGACGCAGCAGTGGTACACGGACACCGGCCCCGTGCCGGAGCCCCGGCCGGGCACGGTAGGTGCCTCCTCGGCAGCCCCTGGCGCTCTCCCGGTCCTGGCGGCTGCTGCAGCACGGCCACTTGCCAAACCCCCTCCTCTCTCCCCAGTGCATCACCAGCCACACGCGGCACCTGAAGATCAACTCGTCCCTCCAGATGCCCGACCGGGTGCTGAACTTCATCAAGGACCACTTCCTGATGGACAGCCCCGTGCGCAGCCAGCCGCTGCTGCTGCAGAGCCGCCTGCGCTACCAGCAGATCGGCGTCCACCGCGCGCAGGGCCTGCACGGCACCTACGACGTCCTCTTCCTGGGCACAGGTGGGTGCAGCCGCGGGCCGCCGGCGGGGTGGGTGCCGGCACGCCGGGCGCCCCGGCCCCTCTCAGCGCGACCCTCAATGTTTGCAGACGACGGCCGGCTGCACAAGGCGGTGCGCGTGAACCACAGAGTGCACATCATCGAGGAGATCCGCCTCTTCCCCGCCGGGCAGCCCATTCTCCGGCTGCTGCTGGACCAGGACCAGGCAGGAGCCGGGCACGGGCACGCGGGGGGTGGGATGCTGGGGGCTCAGCCTGCATGGGGCAGATCCTGCTCCTGGGTGGGGGTGCGTGAGAGCAGACCCCGCTGTGGGGCTGGGGCCGCCTGCTGACCCCGCTGTGCCCCCTCCCGCAGGGCCTGGTCTACGCAGCCACCTACGCGGCCGTGGCTCAGGTGCCCTTCGCCAACTGCAGCCTGTACCGCAGCTGCGGCGAGTGCGTGCTGGCGCGAGACCCCTTCTGCGCATGGAGCCGGGGTGCCTGCCGCAGGGCCGCCCCGCACCCCCCCACGCACCCCCAGTGAGTGCTGCACCCCCCTCCGTCCCCCTGCACCCCCTGGCACCCTGCAGCTCCCTGCCGCCCTCACCCCTCTCTGTCCCCAGGCTCTGGGCGCAGGACATCGAGGATGCCGACACGGAGCGGCTCTGCCAGCTGGCCAACGCCTCCCAGCCCCGTCCCCGTGTCCTCCTGCCCCCAGGTGAGCTCCCGCGGGTTCTGCCCCTGGGGCTGGGGCTGCTGCCAGCCCGGGGTGTCCCGGGGCCTCCCGCCTGCCCCAGGCCCTTGCTCGGCAGCCCCCATCGCCCTCGCGCCCATCGCTGATGTCCCCGTGCGTTGCCTCCCCGCAGCCTCGGGCACCCCGTGCCAGCGGATCCAGCTGCCGCCCAACGCGGTGCGGCCGCTGCCGTGCCGGCTGCTCTCCAACCTGGCCTCGCGGCGCTGGCTGCACAACGGGGCTCCCGTCAACGCCTCCTACCTGGTGCTGCCCGACGGGGCCCTCATCCTGGTGGGCAGCCCCGAGCGGGCGGGCACCTACGAGTGCTGGTCGCTGGAGGAAGGCTTCCGTAAGCTGATGGCCAGCTACTGCGTGGGCGTGCAGGAGCCGTCCCGTGGGCCACCAGACCCGGGCGGGAGGGTGGCCACCGGCCGGGACGCCCTGGAGACTGTCAGCACATCCCGGAGCACCTCAGCGGTGGGTAGCGCTGCGGCCCGGCTGGACGGCAAGACCTACTGGACCGAGTTCCTGGTGATGTGTGTGCTCTTCGCCGCCGCCGTCCTCGTGCTGGCCCTCTTCCTCCTGCACCGGCACCGCGATGGCATGAAAGCCTTGCTGGAGCCCGGCGACCCCGGCCGGCACCAGAAGCCGTCCCGCAAGCCGGTGGAGAGCCTGCCCCTGAACGGCAGCAGCCTGCCCAGCACGGTGCCCGAGCACAAGGGCTACCAGGCCCTGCAGGACAACTACATCGTCAGCACCCCCGTGCACGAGCCCCCGGGCCCCCCACGCGCCTTCTCTGAATCGGAGAAGAGGCCCCTCCACGTCCGGGACAGCTTCGTGGAGGTGTCTCCCGCCTGCCAAAGACCCCGGGTGCGCCTCGGCTCCGAGATCCAGGACTCGGTGGTGTGACGGGGACGAGAGCCGAGCCCGAGCCCGTGACCACCTCTGCTCTGCTGAGCCTCACCGGCCCCCGGCGCCGCGGCTGGGGTCCGTGTTGTCTGTGTGTGCATGCCCGGAGCCTGCGCCCTGCTGCGGCACCCGCCCAGCCGGCGGGGCTGGCTCCACGTCGCCCCATCGGGGCTTGGCTTCCCTGGGAGCTTCCTGGGCATCGCCTCGGCTGCTCCGGCCCTGCTCCTCGGGACAGTGCTGGTGGCAAGGGGTGCGGGGGGTGCTGCGTGCCTTCCAGGGACGTGTGGGACTCTTCCCCCCCGGCCCAGCGTCCCTGCCGCAGGGATGGACGCGGCGCCTGGCTCAGGCTGCTGGACACGGCCCCGGCTCTGCCAGCCCCACGGGGCGCCAGCCCCCTCTATGCAGAGGGTGGGAGGGGGCGGCTGCAGCCCCCTCGCGCCCCGACTCACTGTGACGTCCCGCTGTGGGACCTGGAGCCACGCGTGCAGCCGGGCGGTGCCGGCGCAGCGACCCCGCGGTATGTGCTGTGTGTCTGTGCTTGGTTCGTTTTTAATACGTTGAAAATGTGAATCGTGTCCCGGGGAGGGAGCGGGGCGCAGCGCTTGCCCCACGCTGGTCTGGGCAGCGACTGCCCCCCCCGCCACGGCCCCACGTGCGTGTGCAGAAACGTCTGTGGTTTTTATATAAAGTCCAGGTGTCTCCTTTGGACGCGTGTGTGCTGCTGCGCTGGGGCCGGGAGCCTTCCCGGGGCCGACCGCGGTGGGACCGTCCCGGCAGCCCCACGGAGAGGAACCGTGTCCGGCTCTCGCTGCGGTCGGGGGAAATCCTGCCTGTGGCCGGCTGCTCCTCGCCCAGGCAGGGACGGGCAGGCGGATGGGGCAGGAGGGTTGTGCTGGCGCTCAGATCTCCTGCAGTCTGTGAAGTCCCCGTGTGCTTGGCCAAGCGTTGGGCTGGGGCCGCTGGGGCCCCGCAGGGGGGTGCCTGCCCGCCCTCGCAGCCGTGTGGCCCAGGGCTGGTGCCAGGGGGTCCCCGTGACGCCGCTGTGGTGCATCCATGGCAGCGAGCTCGGGCAGCACTTGGCTGTTCTGGGGCTGCACGTGGAGGGGCTGCGGCGGGCAGGCTGGTCGGGGCAGAGCAGGGGGGGCTGCAGAGCTATGAGGTGATGCTGTCCCGGTACTGCGAGAAGAGGAAGAAAGCAGAAGCGACCAGGAGGAAGAAAAGTGGGTGCCTGGGGCTGGGAGCGGGGCAGCCTCTGGCAGGAGAGGGGCTGTGGCAGCCCCCTTCCCCAGGACCACGGTGGTGTGCGGGGTGGGACGCCGCTGGCAGCCCGGGGAGCAGGCGGGTCCTCGGCCCTGTGCCGCGCAGCTGCAGGCAGACCCCGGCCCCTTTGCCAGCAGGACCAGGCTCCGCTGACGGCCGGGCCCAGGGTCTGCGGTGCGGTACGGCGCTGCTCATGAGCCCTCGTGCCTGGGAAGCGCCGGCAGCGCGAGCACGGGGCTGGGGGGAGCGGTGAGCTCCACGCTGAGCTGGCGTGTCGGGGCAGGCTTCCCCCTGGGGACTGGCACTGCCCGGCTCCTGGCTGGGCCAACGCACCAAACTTCCTGCCCAGCCTGTTCTGGGACATCAAAAAAGCCACCGGAGGCGTTGGCTGGTGCTGTGCCAGCAGACACAGCCCCCGGGGCCGCCGGCTGCGGCGAGCAGATACCACCAGCACCGCAGGGCATGGAGCTGGAAGGGCCAGCACCCCTGGGAGAGAGGAGCTGGTACGTGAGAAACGGCCGCGCTGGCGCCCGAGACAACCGTCAGCCGCTCCACCCCGGCGCAGGTGCTCCCCCGGGCACCGCACCGGCCCCAGGGCACCGCACCAGCTCCGGCACATGGTGCCGCAGCCCAGTCATGGCTTTGCGGCGTGGCTCCGGTGAGGAGGCTGGCCGGTGCGGTGGGAACGCTGCTGGGGGTGGCCAGGCCAGCCGGGCGCTCGCTGCAAAGCGCAGGCAGGGTTGTTGCCCGTGACTGGCAGGGGGCCAGGGCAAAGCCTGATGGATGAACAGACACAAAGGGCTCCGGCGCTGCCTGCAGCAAAGGTAGCTGCTCGCCTGCCCTGGATTTCCCTTTGTGCCTCTCGTCCCAGAGCCGAGCTCTTTGTGCTGCTGAGCACGGTCCCCGGGTTCGGAGGGAGGCGGCACACGGAAGGGGCTGTCAGCGAGCAGGACGTGGGACCCGTCCCCTGGAGCTGCGGCTGGCGCGCAGGCAGAGGGGCCTGGCAGGAGGCTGTGTCCCCAGCACCCCTCCATGGCACCCGTCCCGCAGCGCTGCCGGAGCAGCCCCCTCCGCGTCCCCGCGGCCGGACAAAGGCGGCACAGAGCAGAGGGTGAAACCAGAGCCCTTTATTTGTGTCCTCGCAGGAGCAGAGGGAGGACGAGGCCAGGGCAGGCTGAGCTTGAGCCAGAGGAGGGGACAGAGAGGACAAAAACGGAGAGCAGGCCCCCAGCATCCCCGGGGCTGGGCCCTGCCGGGTGGCGGAGGAAGGCGTCCTGCGTCGTGGGGGGACGGCTCTGCTGCCAGGATGGCACAGCTACAGTGCCACTAGGGTTATTGCTCAGGGAAATGGATCCACCCTTGGGTTATTGCTCAGAGAAATGGATCCACCCTTGGGTTATTGCTCAGAGAAATGGATCCACCTTTGGGTTATTGCTCAGGGAAATGGATCCACGTTGCAGCAGGGAGGCCCCTGGGAAGACCTGGCTGGGAGAGGCAGCTCCCTGCCTGCTGGTGGAAGGCACGAATTGGTACTGAGGGCAGAGAGGGGCTGTGCTGCCCCTCCTGCAGAGCTGCCCTTGGTTTGCATAAGGAGTTAAAATCCAATCCTGGGAGAGCAGAGGGCTGCAGGCAAGGCAGCTTCCCAGGGACCCACCTCTGCCACCTCCGCCTCGCCTGCCAGGCAGGACCGGGGAGCAGGAGGGCGTCCTGCCTAAGGCACTGTGCGGCGCTGCCGGGCGGGTGAGGAGCGGGGGCCTCCGCCGCTCTGCTGACTGGGGAAAGGACGCCTCTGAGACCACGAAGAGCTGCAACAGGAGCGGTTCTGCTGGAGAGCCGCAGGGCTCTCACAGGACGATCTTGAAGGAGCTGCAAGAGACAGGAGAGGTTCTGCACCTCCTCGCTGGGTCACACGCCAGCGGCTGAGCGCCCAACAGGGAGGCAGCGCTACCCTGTGCGGGAGAGGCTCTGCAGAGCTGGCATGGGATGCGGTTCCCTCTGCTGTTACAGGAGACCTCGCACAAGGAGCCTGGCCTTGCTGCCACCGAGAGCTCTGCCCCAACGCCAGCACAGCCATCAAGGTGGGTGAACCCCCCCCAGGTAGGACCCCCCAGACAAGCTGTGCTGCTGGAAACCACCGTACCTGGCAAAGTCCGGGGAGCGGGACACGACGTGCTGGAACTCTGAGAGGTTGATGGTGCCGTCCTTGTCGATGTCGGACTCTTCCAGGATCTGGAGGAGAGGGAAAGGCGAGTGGTGAGCTCTGTGTGGCCAGGACCGTGCAGTGGCCCGTGCCCAGCCTAATGGTCCTCACGTTTTCGATGAGCTGCTCCATCTCTGCGGTGTTCAGCCGGGACTCCTCATCTTGCCCCGTCAGGCAGTTCACCAGTTTCTCCAGGTCCTTTCTGGACAGAGTCCCATCATCATCAAAGTCTTGGGGGAGAGGCAAGCTATGTTTCAGCATGGCCGCAGTGACCCCAGAGTCACGAGCACCCACGCTGGGTGAGGAGAGGGCCTGGGTGACCAGAGGACACCTCTCGGTGCACGCCATCGCACCAAACCAGCAGTTCCCGCAGGGGGTTCCTAAAGCCGCCATCCCCGTGGGTGCTCTGAGGGCACTGCCAGCCCTCGCGAACAAGGATTCGTCCCTGCCTGCCTCCCCCCACCCCCCGCAAGGCGCGGGGACCCCAGGACACGGCATCTCCCCCCAGGGTTACCAAAGATGCGGAAGGCATAGTGGGATTTGATGTCTGAGGTGGCGGAGTCGCTGAAGACGCTCAGCATATCGAGGAAGTCTTCAAAGGACATGCTGTCGTCGCTGTTCTCCGAGGTGGAGAAGACATGGCAGATGCGGTGCTGGAAGGGGTTTGCCTGCCAACACAGGAACGGCTCAGGGCTGGGCCGGGCAGCGCCGGGCCGGCTCCCTCGTGGCAAACACCGGCCGCAGGCTGGTGCCAACCCCGTGTGCTGAGCGGGTACCCCGCTCTGCCGCTGGTCCATCGCACACGGCGCGACCGTCCCCGTCCCGTGCCTCCCCGGGCAGCGGCCCCGCGCAGCAGGGATCTCTGGGATCCTCCGCAGCACGGCGGGGACGCGGAAGCTGTTTGTTGGCACGGCGGACGTGCGGTAAGCGAACAGCTTCCCCGGGTGACTGCCGGGGCAGCACGCCAAGGGCAGAGCCCCGGCAGCGCGAGGGCCATGGCCGGGAACCAGGGCCCTGCCCAAACACGCCCAGCCCCGGGGAGCAGCAGCGAGCCCCGCGGCCGGGCACCGTACCCGGGCACCGTACCCGCAGCTCGGGCAAGGTCAGGATCTGGCTCTTGGGAACCCGGGCGGTGTGGGCGCTCTCCCTCTCCTCCCTCGGCAGCAGCTCGCTGAACCTCTTGTAGGCACTTGAAGGGGCGAGGACAGGAGATGCTCTGCGGCGGGCGGCCCTTCCCGGCCCCCCCTTCCCCCGGCTCCCCGCCACCCTGCGCGGGGCCGGCCCGGGTGGTCCCGCAAAGGCAGCGCCCGCTCCCGGGGCCCCGGCGGCGGGGGAGAGGAGCGGGCCCTGCCGCCCCCCCCCCCCCCGCCCCCCCAGACGGCCGGGACTTCCAGGGGCGAAGCTCTGGGGGTGTCACCGGAGGGGCCCGAGCCTCCGGCAGCGCCCACCGAGCCCCTGGGGCCCAGCCCCGGATCGGCACCTCCCGGCTCCGGCTCCCCGGCGGCAGGGGCGGCCCCCCCGTGCGCTGGCCCCAGGGGTGAGGGGGGCCCGGGGCCAGCACCCCCGCCCGCGGCCGTACTTACAGCAGGATCTCCTGCTTGCTCAGGAAGGTCAGCTCCTGCGGGGAGAGCGCGGGTCAGAGCGGGGCGCCGGGGCCCGGCCCGGGCCGCCACCCCCCTCCCGGGCCACCCCCTTCCCGGTGTCCCCCGCCCCCCGGTGGCCCCCCCGCACCTGGTACTCGTCCAGCACCTCTCGCGGCAGCAGGCTGGCCGAGCCCCCCATGGCGGCCCGCGCCGCTTCCGCCCCGCACGTCAATCTGCCGCTCCCATGGCAACGCCCCGCCCCGGAACGGGAGCGCCCGGCCCCTCCGCCTCCCGCCCCCGGCACCCGGCATGGCGGCGGCGGGCGAGGGGCCGGGCGACCCGAGCCCCCAGGACTTTATCTACGGGGAGGAGGACTTCGTCCTGCAGGGAGCCGACTGGGGGGGCGAGCCGGGCGCCGCGCCGTCCCGCTTCGACCGGGCGCTGCTGGAGGCCTGGAGCGACCGGATGGAGCGGGGCCTGTTCCGGTACCGGCTGGGGCCGCTGCCCACCCGCGTCCTGCCCGGCCCCATGCGCCTGGTGGCCCAGCTCAACGCGCAGCGCGGCACCGAGCGCCGCCCGCCGCAGGCCGTCCGCAGCCTCCGGCAGCCCTTCGACCCCGGCGCCTTCAACTTCACCCGCCTCCGCCCCGGCGAGGTGCTGCTCCGCCTGCGCAGGGCGCGGGGGGACCGCGGCGCCGGCCCCGCGCCCCCCGAGCAGCTCCTGGTGGCGATCAACGCCAGCCCGCTGGAGCGGGGCCACGTCCTGCTGCTGCCGGAGCCGGCGCGGGGGCTGCCGCAGGCGCTCACCGCCCCGCTGCTGCACGGCGGGCTGGAGGCGGCCCTGCTCAGCGCCCACCCCGGCTTCCGCCTGGGCTTCAACGGCCTGGGGGGCTGCGCCTCCGTCAACCACCTCCACCTGCACGGCTTCTACCTGGCGCGGCCGCTGCTGGTGGAGTCGGCGCCCGCCCGGCCCCTCGGCCCGCGCCTCAGCTTCCTGCCGGGCGTCCCGGCGCCCGCCTTCCTCTTCTACGCCGCCGGCCCCGCCGCGCTGCCGGCGCTGGCCCGGGACGTCTGCCGGGCGGCGGAGCACCTGGCGGACACCGGCCTGGCCTACAACGTCTTCGTTACGCGGGGCGACCCGCCGGAGGGGGCGGCGGCGGCGGCGGGGGGCGGCGGGCGCGGGCTGCGGGTGCTGCTGTGGGGGCGCAGGCCCAGCTTCGGCGCCAAGGCGGGCGCGGCCTTCAACGTGGCGCTCTGCGAGCTGGCCGGGTACCTGCCGCTGCCGGCGGCGCCGCTCTTCCGCGACATCACCGAGGCCGAGGCGCTGCGCGCCATCCGCGAGCCCCTCCCGCCGGAGCCGCAGCTGCTGCGCCTCGGCGGGGACCTGGCGCGGCTCCTGGAGGACTGACAGGGCCGCGGCCGCCAGGGGGCGCGGCGCGCCGGGCCCGGCGGCGGCGGGGGGGGGGGGCGGTGCGTGACCGCCCGGGGCCGCTCTGGCTGGCGGCGCCGGGGTCTCTATGGCCCGCGCGTCGCGTGCCGCCCGTCGCCATGGGAACGGGGCGGCCTCCGGCAGCGGGCGCCATGGAGGCGGGCGGCGGGGGGCGCTCGGCGGCCCCGGCAGCCCCCCCGGACAAGGAGGCGGCGCCCCCGGCCCGGCCCGCTGCCCCTGGCGGCCCCCCCGGTCCCGAGCCGCGGAGGGTGCGGAGGAAGCGCAGGCGAGTGCGGGAGGCGGCCGGGCAGGCGGCAGGTCCCGGGCCGCGGTGCCGCCGGGAGCTCGTCCGCCGCTCGGTCCGTCTGTCTGTCCGCCTGCCGTTTGCGCGGGGCGGGGCCGCGGCCGGGCCCTGCCTGCCCCCGGGAGCGGCTCCCGGCCGTCCCCGCCGCCTGACTCGTGCTCGTTCCCGGGGCGGCGGCAGCGGGGGCCCGGCCCTGCGCCTCCCCCGGGAGCGATGCCCGGCCCCGCAGGGGCTTTGCGGGGACGTTCCGAGCCACACAATAAACGCTCTTTCCCCGAAGTTGCCGCAGCGGCCCCAAGCGTGGCGCCTCGGGGAGGGCCCGGTGTGCAGCCCCCGAGCCCCGCCTGGCTCCGGGACGGGCTTGCCCGTTAGCCCCGTGGCACGCGAGTTGCCTGCGCCCCGGTTCCCCGCTGAGCGGCTCTTCTCTCGTCTCCTTCCATTCCAGCGCTCCCTCCATCAACCTGACGAGCTGCAAGTACGAGAGCGGTAAGTCGGGGATGCTGCAGGCTGTCCCTTTGGTCAGCCCACCCGCGGCGAGCTCCTCGGGTGCCCCCTCGGCCGGGGGGGAGCGCTGGCTCCGCAGTTCCGCTGCACGGCCGCTCCTGGTTTAGGTATTTATTGTTTGCAAGCGGCTTGGGCGCCTGTGAGAAGTGTGGGGGATTTCACCCTTTAGACTGAGGTGGCCGCTGGTTTAGAGAGACACAAAGTGTGCCACAGCAGCGCGAGCCCTCGCCCCCCTACGTCTGCGTTTGCCATACATCTGCTAAAATTGGTGAGAAGGGTCTAGTTAGGGGCAGTTACAATGCAAGGCTGGTACCTGTGCTTGGGGAAATGGCGTGAGAGCTCTCCGCCGTTTAACACAGGCAGGATTGGTACCCGGAGCCTCTCCCTTTGCCACCCGCCTCCAGTGACGCGCTCCAGGGAGCCGGTGCACCCTCCTGCCTTGCTCTTCGCTGCCACAAGCTGTATCAAGAACAGATGCCCATCATCTGATGGATGCTATTAGGCAATTTGCGAAGGACCATTCCGGCCATGCAACCACATGTGCGTTGCTGAAGGTCACAGCCCGGTCAGTGGTGCGAGGAACCCCGTTTCTGTATGGAGGGGCAGGAGCTGTGTGTTTCACCTGGGGCCACGCGTGGGCAGCCTGCTGACGGGAGGTGGATGGGGACCCACCACAGGAGCTGGCGTGGCAGCGCAGGTGCCACAGGAACCCAAAGGGTTTTGCAACTGTTCCTGGCGTGCGTGGACCTTCATCGCCTCCCCAGCCCTGTGAGAGGCCAAATTCAGAACTGGCGCTAGCACAAACCACCCCAGCAGCGACCTTCTGCTTCAGAGCTCGAGCGTTCTGCTGCCAAATTGCTTTTGATTTGGAAGGTGGAACTCGTGCCGTCGGCTGACTTGCATCTGCCCGTGTGCTGTCAGACCCACGGCGGGTTCAAGCCTGCTGTAGTGCAGGAGGTGCTCTGGGACCCCAAGGCACACGGACTACGGGGCTGATAGCTCCCAGCACGCCTGCAGCCAGAGGCCGGGGTGAATTTAGCCAGGTGAAGCTTGTGTTCCTGACGCCTCCCGAAGGGTCCCGCCAGCACACTGCACCTCTGCGAGTGGAGTGGCAGCCTGGGGAGGTTTCTCCCTGGTTGCTGTGGGGATTTAACAGTCCCCAGTACTTGCACCCTCTGCCCGGCCCCTTGTCATCTGCTTGCTTTGGTGCAGTGCGGCGGGCGGCACAGTGCTGCGGGCTAAAAGAAGCAGGAGAAAACGAGGAGTGGACAGTGTACTGGACGGACTACTCGGTCCCTCTGGAGCGCCTCATGGAAATGAAGCGTTTTCAGGTAAATCCCCCCGCGTAAAGGCTGCCCAGCAGGAAGAGCTGGGGAGGGAGGGTGAGACGGGGGCTGTTAATGCAACAACGTTGTGTTGCGCAATGGAACGGAAGCATCCAAACGAGCACCCGTGCCCCCTTCTCTGCGTCGGTTCCAGAGGGCGCAGGTTCACGAGCCTTTACTTCTGTTGTGTCCCTGGTACGGTGCCATCGGCAACACTTTGGCAGTTCGTAGTGTGGGCTGGAAAGCCGCCAGCCCCTTTAACGTATGAAATAAATGGTTCTTGATGACAAACGGCTCCCTTCCTGAAGCTGCGCTATCCTAGGGAGGGAGAGCTTCAGGGCTGAGATGGAACAAGCAGATAAATCACACTGGTGAAGTTCAGATGAAGCAGTGGTAGCGTAACCTTGTCCCTCAGCAGACGCTCAAGGCAACCGCAGGCCCAGCTTCCTGTTCTGCCTGCCGGTCTCTCTGCACGCAGGCTTTCCTCGGGTCTCAAGGAGGATCCCTGCTGTTCCTTTGCTGATTCTGTTTTTCGTCTGCACCTCTTTCAGAAAATCAACCATTTTCCAGGCATGATAGAGATCTGCCGTAAGGACTTGCTGGCTCGCAACCTTAACCGCATGCTCAGGCTCTTCCCCAAGGAGTACAATATATTTCCCCGCACTTGGTGCCTGCCAGCTGAGTGAGTGATTAACGCAGCATTAACGCAGCTGAGAACAGGGGTATGAAATTAGGAAGTGGGAGCCTCTATGCCTGACAGCCAGGGCTGGGATGGGGGGGCCCTCCCTGAGATCTCGTGTCTTGCTCTGGGCCCTCGTTGACCTTCCCCGGAACTGAATGGGGCGTTGAGACAAGTTTCTAGCTTCACTCATCTTTATGAATAAGCCCATGGAATGGCATCCTCTGTCATGTGTGCCTTGCTGCTGGGCAGACCGCCTGCCAAAGGGCTAAATCTGGGGAGAGGGACCCCCCTGGAAAGCCAAAGGGCAGTGGGCAAGTGGGAAGTGTCAGTCTGTGTTTTGGTGGAAGGTCTCTCCACAGCTGCGGGTGAAGAGGGGAGGCAACTGCAGAGCAGCGTGGCAGGCTCCCTGCCCCCACCGGCTGGGTCGGTGCCCATCGCTCACCCGGGAAGGGCATGGGACAGGGGCATGAGGCGGTTCCACCACCCCAACCGTGATGGCTGTCTTCACAGCCCCCTGCTCCGCTGCAGAAGAGCACACTGGTGGCAGAGGATGGTGGGAACTCTCATATGCTAATATGCATATGGTCCGATGTGAGCCATCACCGAATCAGTCGAGCTTTGGGGCAGAAGGCCTGCCTCCTCTGATCATATACAGGCAAGCAGCGGCAGAAACAGAGCTCAAGGAGCCCAAAGAGCGCTCAAAGTTTGGTTGGTTGTAAGGAGACAAGATACCCATTCTTAGAGAGGTTTTATTCTTACCATTTCCTGAGGACCCCGCCGTAGCGCTCCCATCACCTGCTCTGTAGCTGAGCTCCCCTCATGGTTGGAATTATTTTCTTAATATCTGACCTAAAGCATCTTTGCCAAAATATCAGCACTTTGTGCTTTTCCCGTTTGCATTGGCCTCGGAGGACAGTGGTTCGCCGTGTTTCGCTAATAGCGTGTCGTGTCCAGGAAGGCTATTGCCACGTGTCCTCTCTGTCTTCCCATTTCTGGAGAAGACAGACCCCCTTCTCTCATCTTTCTTTCCAGGCTGCATTTCCTGCACTCGAATTGCTCTTGGCACCGTTTTGCCCTGTTTGCCTCTGTCTTTCCCTAAGTGTGGTGCCCACCAGCGAGCCGGTGCTTCTCTGTCTACAGCAAAATAACTAACTGGCAGATGGGCTTGACTCTTCAAAGCACCATGCCCTGGCTGAGAGTTGCTCTTGAAGATCAGCCGTGTAACGTGATCGGCGTGCTCAGCTCGCGAGGCTCTGCGCCCTGCTTGGAACGCTGCGGCCGTGGCCTCCTGCCTGCTTGCTGACGAGCTGGCACAAGGGGGGATGTAAAGGCTTGTGGCCTCCTCCTTTGTAGCCAGGGCTTGTTTATTTTCTCCTGCTCTCTGTGGCAGCAGAGCCAAAATCTCACTGGCCCCTGTATGCACAGTGGTGCCTTCTTCCTATGAACCTCCTGGTGGAGGTGGAGATGCGTGCAAGTAAAAGGTGGAGCCAGGAGAGCTTTGTCAGGTCACGCAGGGACCAGTTTGTAACTCCTGTAGATGAGGGATAGGTGTGCTCTTCCTCTGCCGCAGAAGCCGGGTCTGCACTGGCCGTGCTTTGAGCACCTAGCTGTGGCGAGAGAGAGCAGAGGTGGGGGTTTTGCAGCTTGTAACAGTCACCCCTTCCTCGCACAGCTATGGCGATTTCCAGGCCTACAGACGCACACGGAAAACCAGAACGTTCATCTGCAAGCCAGACAGCGGCTGCCAAGGGAGAGGTATCTTCCTAACACGTAATCCCGAGGAGATCAAACACGGAGAGCACATGATCTGTCAGCAGTACATCTCTAAGGTAATGGGGACAGTCCCACCTCCCAGCTCTTCCAGCATCCCGCAGCCTCCTCGTGTCCTCTGCCCTACGTCTTCCTGGATCTGCCGGGGGCGGCTGCGGCGCAGCAGAGGCGCGGTGAAAGCTTGCCTTTCTCCTGGCTGCTGAGCTGCCGAGGAGCGGCCCCGCAGTGCAGGTCGAGCAGCCAGCCCCAGGGAGTCGGCAGCACACCTAGCAGTGTTTCCTTATCTCATGCTTGCTCCTGCCTTTTTCCTCGCAGCCTTTCCTTATTGATGGCTTTAAATTTGACATGCGTATCTATGTGCTGGTCACATCTTGTGACCCGCTGAGGATTTTTGTCTACAAGGAGGGTCTGGCCCGGTTTGCCACCATGAGGTACATCGATCCCAGCAGCAGAAACCTGGTAAAAAAGGGAAGTTTCAAAAAAAACTTGCATGGTATCTGTAGATGATCCCTGATTTGTCCTGGGGGCATTCCAGACCTTGAGAAGACAGGGACCGGTGGGTTCCATGGGACCCAGCTTGCTTCTTTCCTGCTCTCCCCTCCCTCTGTTCCTCCTCCTCCTCCTCACAGGGGCTATTTCAGGATTGTCTGAAGTAGATCTACTCCCAGGCCCCACGTTTGGGCTGTTTCCTGGTATTATCACAGAATCATGGAGTTGTTTTGCTTGGAAGGAACCTTGAAAGGTCTCAAGTCTAACCTTCTGCTCAAAACTGGGTCAACAATAAATTCAGATCCAGTTTCTTGGGGTTTCACCCAGTCAGGTGTTGAAAACCCGCAAGGATGGAGACCCTGCGGTGTTTCTGGGCAACAGTCCTACTGCTCCTTGCCTTTATGAGCCTTTATGAGTTCTCAAGTCCTCACCATTCCTTGTCTGCCTGTGCTTCAGGAGGAGAAGAGAGACCTGGGGGTTATCTGGTGGTACCAGAACAGCCTAGGAGAGACAGGGAACTGGGAAAGCAAGGTGCAGGGCATGGCCGTGCCCATCTCCAAGCAGGGGTCTGTAACCTGTAAAATCCCAACAGAAGATGGGCTGTAGCGTTGGATCGCTGTGCTACGGTCACGGGCTGCCCTGAGGTTCCCCGGGCTGGCTGCCTGCTTGCCCCAGAGCTGCACGTGTAGACACCCTCCCACACTCCAATAGATGCGTGTCTGGGAGAGGTCTTCTGCTGTGGGGAAACAAAGGAAAAATCTGCAGAAATCTGCTGCAGCTTCTGTCCTGAGGAGTCCCTTGTTTATCAGTGAGGCCACGTCTGGGATGGCTTTTGTGGGGCTGACTCCTGTGCTTTCCCCCAGAGATAAGGACAGAGGTGCGGGGAGGGTAGAGCTCTGTTAGCTCTAACCTCTGGCCAGGGAGGGAATCGCCAGCACGATTAACTCGTCGTGCAAGTCACCGCCACAGCCAAGAGGCAGAAGTGGGCAAAGCTGGTGGCTAGATTAGTGCTGATGGGGCTGCTTCTCCTTAGGCGCTGTGGCTAAGGGTAAATGAAAGTCTCCTGTGGTTCCTCTCGCAGGACGATATCTGCATGCATTTGACCAATTACGCGATCAACAAACGTAATGAAAACTTCGTCCAGGATGAGGTGATGGGCAGTAAGAGGTATTGTCTTGTCCAGGCACCACAACGCCCTGTGCACGTCCTGCAGGAGAGCTGCGTTTGGGACGCTGGGGTAGTTCTGTCCTGGGGCAAACGTGGTTATCACAGGTCAGCTCTTATCATCTCCCGTCCTCCCCGCAGGAAACTGTCAACCCTGAATGCCTGGATGACGGATAACAGCTACAACACAACAAAACTCTGGGAAGATATTGAAGATATTGTTATAAAGACTCTTATTTCAGCTCACCCTGTTGTGAAGCACAATTACCAAAGCTGCTTTCCAAACCACACTGCTGGCTGCGCCTGCTTTGAGATACTGGGCTTTGATATTTTGCTAGACAGAAAGCTGAAGCCGTGGCTGCTAGAGGTGAGGAAGGAATCGCCCGCTGTGTTGAAGCAGCTCTGGAAGCAGCAGATAGCGGAGAGCTGGCTGGGGGAGGCTCCGGGACAGGGGGAGGTGGGGTGAACAGAACTGGCTTGGTTCAAAAGGGCCCCCTCGATCACAGAACTGAACAGGCTATGGAGCCAAGCAAGCTGCCGTAGCCTAAGCAGGATCTAAAGCCTGTTCCCTGTACACCCTCTCTAACAGCAGGGAGTTTCCTGAACCTTCGGACCCCTTGGTAACAGCATCCTGAGTGCGTGGTGGCTGCCCCACGCCTGTAGTCCTGCGGGGTGTGGGCTCTGAGCGACCTGCGGTGCGGGTGGGGGTGATGCCGCAGAAGGACAGAACCAGCCGCTGCCTGCAGCCTCCTGGTGTGCGGTGGGGCAGAGTGGGGCCAGCGAGCTGGCTGCTGGCAGCGCCTTCGGGGAGCTGGGACTCACCACGTTACATCGGCTGCTTCTTTTGGCAGGTGAACCACTCTCCCAGCTTCACCACGGACTCTCGCCTGGACCGTGAGGTGAAGGATGCTCTTCTCTGTGATACCATCAACCTGATCAACGTGCACGCCTGTAACAAAAGGAAGGTGCTGGAGGAAGACAAACAGCGGGCAAAGGAACGGCTCCTCCAGGCCCATCAGACTCTCCGTCCATCCAGGTATTGCTCTTCCCCATAGTGCTGCAGGGCCCCAGTGACAGAAGATGGGGCATGGCGGAGCAGGATAAAACCAAGGCTGGCTGTCTCCAAATCAAAGCTCCCAAAGGCTGTGGCACTCCACAGCCTCTGAGGAGAGATTCCCCCCCCCAGCCATCTGCATCCTGCGAGGAAGAGCCAGGGCTTGTCTCTGGGCACTGGGAGATCTGAGACACCTGGTGCTTTGGGCCCTGTAGGGAGGCATCCCCATGGGGCTGCGCCTGCTTGTCGCATCCTTTGGTGCCGACCAACAGTGCCAGCATCCCCGGGCTCACAGTGACGCTCACAGGATGGGTCACAGGGCTGCTTCAGGGACCGAGAGCACCCAGGGGCACGGGGCCCTGCTCCAGAACAGGGTTCCTTTCCCAGGAATGAGAGTTTCCCCCCCTTCTCTGTCTGCATGTCCTGTCATGAGGCCGTGTTAGATGAGCCTGCTGCCCGGGATTTTCCTGCCATGCGGGGCGAGGCAGAAACTCCCTCCAGCTCCTATTTCAATTAGGAGACCTGAGATAACTCCGGGCTGGAGACGCCGAGCCCTGTGCTCTGCCTGCCCCTGAAGCCTTGGCTGCTCTGGGCTCCCCGCTAGCGAGGAAGGCTCCCAGCAGCATGCAGCTATGCCTTGAATAGCCCACATTTTAACTGAACGTCTCTGGTAACTGGGTTAGCTGGGTGGAAAGGCTGAGGGGCAGGGCGTGAGCCCAGGCAGCAGGGGGATGATCTGGGAATGCTTCACCAGGACTCTACAGGTAGAGGATGAAGAAATGCAGGTTCCCTGGAGTGCACCCATGTGAAACAGGCTCCAAAATGGGGAAAGATGGGAGCAAAGTGCTAGCTGTGCCCTTGTCCCTCGGCACCTGGAGCTTCCTACCCCAGCTCCCTGCCCGTGCTTTCTCCCGGTTTGCAGACGCGAGGAGTTGGAGAGCAACCAGGCTGCCTGGCTGTCGCAGGCGGAGACGTACGAGAACTCGCACTTGGGCGGTTACAGGCGCATTTATCCGGCACATGGAACAGAGAAGTATGAGCCATTTTTCAAGCAGAGTGGCTCTGTCTTCCAGGAAACGGTGTCATCCAAAGCACGAGAGGAGTGTGCCAGGTACGCGGCTCCTGCGGGAAACCCGCTCCTCACAGGGGTGGCACAGAGACCGCTTGCTTCTGATCCCTCCTTGGGAGCAACTCTGCTGCTTAACAGATGGGAGTGAGCTGGCGAGAGCCGGAAGGGAAGGAGTCTGCGTGTGCTCCGTCAGCACAGCAAAGCGACTGCCTTTCCCATCCACCCTCCAGGGGCGGGTGCAATATCCCATTGACTTCTGGACTCTGGAGGCACCATGTCACAAGTGTCCTCCACCCTTCTGGCATGCACAGCCTAGCTCAAGGGCATCTCTTACAGCGGTGTGAGTCTCCTTTAAAAGCACCCCTGGCCCATTTCTTGGCACACTCTGCCATGGCCTATTCACTACAGAACTTCTGACCGCAGTAAAATGTCCTCTGACTGAAGGCTTCAGAATAGCCTTTTGCTAGTATGGATCTTAGCGAACCAGTGACTAAGACTGCTGTTCTATGGTAGGCAGCAACTGGAGGAAATTCGCCTGAAAAAAGAGAAGTTGGAAGCTGTTACCAGGAAGAAGAAAATGGAGAGGAAAGAAGACCTGCATGGAGAGTCAGCTGGGGACAAATCCCAGATCCGTAGTAAAACCACAGCTCCTACAACCCGCCTCACCTCCAGAAGCACCAGGATGTGGGACAGAAAGGTGCCTTGCTCCTGTCAGTGCTTGTCCATGGGGCTCTCAAAGGCAATAATGTGGCTCTGGGAACAGTGCTGGGCCCTGGGTGTCTCCCAAGGGACAGAACTACGAGGTTTGACTCCCCTTCGTGGAGTCTGGCAGCTTGTGCTGGGAGGTACCGGCAAGCACCAGTGTTGTCCCTTCCCTGTTGTGGCTCCCACCAGGATCTTCATCCCTCTCCACCCTTCTCCTCAGGGCTTGGAGCAGGCTGTGGCTCTGTCTCCCTTGCACTTACTACAGCTTCAACTTCGCTGTAACTCGGGTCTTTCTCCCCTCAGGTACAGCGCATGCAGTACGACTCTATGCAGCCCCAGGATATTGTGGAAGATGAGGAGAAGAAAAGAGTGAACGCTCTTCTGCAGCGTGAGAGCCTTATCCGAGGCCTGGGCATCATAGATCAGCTCTCCCAGCTGCTCCCCACAACCCATAGACCGGCCGACACCCAGCAGTCCGGCACCGTTCTCTCCAAGAGCCAGGTAACTCCAGATTGCCCAGACCCACCCTGCAAGGCCGACATAGGGGACAGCCGTTCGTGGGAGGATCGTGAGGAATGTCTCGTGTGCACTGAGCAGCGCTGGCGTGGCTCCGTTAAACGAGATCCAGTGCAGCGTCCGGGTCCGTGGGTTTTCATGCAGTTACTGACTTTGTCCCCTTCCAAACGGGCACGCTGTGGTGCGGCAGCCACTGCCCAGGGCCCCTGAGCACCCTTCCCCAGAAGATCCCCCTCCCGGTGTTCCAGAGAGATGACCACAGCGATACAGCCACCGCGGTCCCCAGCACACGGCTTAGCGTGGGCTGCTGCTTCAGGGCACTAGTGGGATTCTCCTAGCCGAGTCAAAGTCATTCCTTGGTAGGTGAGGAGCACTAACATGCTAGGAGCAGGGTGAAGGAGCACGCACAGCACAGAGGGACCCAAGGGAAGCATAGGGGTGTCTTAAAAAGGCTTTAGGTAAAGCAAACAGTGCCTCCCCCTGGGCGTCCTGCCTCCTGCGTTACACCTTTCCCCGTGCAGGGGAGGTGATGGGTCCACCACACGGGTTCTGACACCAAGTTAGGGCCTGTGCCTAAACGCTGTAGGGCTCAGCCCTCGGTCTGGGGCTCCCCCTTGAGCATCATCCTCGCTCTGCAAAAGCAAGCTACAGGGTAAACTCTCGGCCTTGCTCCCACCAGGTCCCAGACTGTCTCGAGGGGTGCAGCTGAAGAAAGCTGAGCTGCACAGAGCATCGCACCAGGGAGCCAGGGTTTGCACCCAGAGTTAAGGGAGATCTGTGTGGTTGTCTCAAACTGAGTCTCGGCTACCACGCCGATTCCCAAACCAGGCTCCCAGTGCTGCTGGTCTAAAACCAGACAAGGAGAAAACCTGTGGGCTGTTATCTGTGGGCTCCATTAGGCTGCAAGAGCTGTTCTGGAGCACTGGTGGTGGCCATCCCCTGCTGTGTCAGGGAAGGGCTCGTTCTGAACCTGCAATTAATGAAAAACTGCGCAGGTTCCATTGCCTTCCAGTGGCACCGTCCGCTTCCAGAAAGGCCTCCTCCTCCTGGCTGGAAGGGTAACACACCTCAGAAGGATGCTGAAAAACTCAAGGCACTAGAGTTGCAAGAATTACTCGGGACCTAGAAGTCTTCTAGTACCTCACAACAAATTGGAAATAGTCCATTTAATGTAACAAAAGAAACCTAAGATGGGATTTGGTCTCTAAGAATGAGTGGGGGCTGCCTTTTCCTCTACCAGACAAAGCAGAACAGAACCCAAAACTGCAAACTTTGCCTAAAATCTGGATAATTTTTTCAGTAGTGAAGGATTATCTGGGGGTGGGTCAGGTCCTTCATCGCTGGAGTCTTCCCAGCCTGTGCTGGCGTCGCTTCCCACAAACCCTGCTCCAGCTCAGCCCGGTGTTAGGGGCAGAGGACGGGAGTCTCCGCACTGCTGCAGGCAGATCAGGCAGCTCGGCTGCCGGGACCCCTTGGGTGGTTTGGGATGGTGACAGTGACGTGCCTGGGGATCAGGTGCAGGGCGACGCTTTAGTGAGTGCCCACAGGTGACCAGAGGCGGCTTTGCCTTCCGGGCTCTCGCCCAGGCCTCTGGAGCTGAGCTGCGGCTGCTTTCTCTCCTTCCAGCCGCAGTTTCTCTGGGATGCGCTCAGGGGCCAGGAGGCCCACTGCTTAATGACGCTCATCCCCTGCTCGCTCCTGGGGGGTCCGGTCCAGCCTTCGGGACAGCGGTTCGTACACAACCCCAGAGGCAACGCCGAGCTGCCGGCCAGCCCAGGCTCGGATCCTGCCACCGTGGGAACACTCTTGGTTCGAGGCCGGAGCATCCCTTACCATGAGCAGCACAAGGTGCAGCGGGGCCTCCGGGTGCAGAACACGGGCTGGCTGCATGGGCAGGCAGTGGGGATGGCAGCAGCTCCCCAGCCCTGCACCGAACCCAAGGGGCTGCAAGTGAGAGGCCAGCGGCTCCCTGGTGCTGGAAACAAGGCTGAAGGCTGTGAGTACGCATTACCTTCCTTTGGCTCCGAGCGTCCGCATCGTGGCAGCTTCAGTCAGTGAGCTGGAGCCGTGGGGAGATGGCTGGGAGCTGTGGACGTTCCTGGGCTTGTGGGGGTGGGAGGAGCGGGTGGGCTGGATGGAGCTCAGAGTCCCTGGGACCCTGCGGAGGGGACACTGCCCTCTTCTCAGGGAACTGGTGACCGCTGGAAGTCTCTGCCCGAGGCCGGCAGTGTCCCATTTGCGGGGGCAAGGAAGAAAGTGGGTGGTTTCCCAGGACCAAGGGTTGATGTGCTGGGATAGGGGAGCGTGAGAAGCCCAGAAGCACTTGAGAGCAGGGTCAGCAGCACAGCAAACGGGACAGCCACAGGGGCGCGTTACTGTGGGAAGCACGGAGGAGACACTTGATGCAGCATGGCCCCCAGCCCTCGCTGCTGCCCACGGCCCCTCCTGCCCTCAGAGCTACCCCCGTGCTGCCACCACCCAGCCCTGCCTGCCCTCCCCGGCTCCCCTGCCATCGGCTTGGGACGGGGCAGGGAGGAGCGGGGACAGAAGGGGCTCTGCCAGGGCACCGCAGGGCTGAGCACCATCGCGGAGGGCAGCCACAGGCTGCTGTCACGTCCCGCCAGGCAAGGAGGGAGAGGGGACTCGGGTTCGCCAGTCCTCTCGGTGTGAATCAAGGTGCCGGTTGCTGTAAATTCCTTAACAGTCGGTAGCAGCTGAGCTCTTGCTGTTCCCTACAGCCACGGCTTATCGCTGCTCGAACCTCTCCCAGCTTTACTGCTGAGAGGTCACGTCCCGACTCTCCCTGTCCGGATCCAGGTACCCCTGCCCTGCCCCCCCGTGAGCAGGGAGCCGGTATCCTCAAAAAGCTTTCAGCCCAGAGGGGATCCACCGAGTCCCTTTGGCCGGAGAAGGGTGTACAAACCACCAGGTCTGTAGGTAGCAACAACTTTTATTCCATAACCAGGCTCCTTAGCGGCAGAAATGCATGCGGGGTCTGCGCCTGTGTTCCTTACCACAGACACAAAGACAAGATAGCAAAACAAAAGGGGGGGGAGGAGAGAGATCGGTATCACCGGCCTGGGTTCCAGCGCTGGTCCAGCCACTGGAGGCTGCGTCCATCTTTCCCCCCAGTCTCAGGGTGCTTTGTGGCTTTTGCCCCTTGCTCGGGGGCACCTTCCCCGCTTCCCACGCTCAATCGCACGCCTGCTCTGCCCGGGCCTCTTTGGAGTCGGTGGGCGCAATCGCCCCCTGTCCGAATTACCCCTTGGGCTGAGAGTTCCCGGCTTGGCTCACAGATGCCCTCTGTCCCATCCTTTGAGCCGTGGCTGGGAAGGGTGCCGGGTGCCTCCAGCCCCTGCTCCCTTCCTGCCCTGTCCCGTTACCTGCATTCCTCGGGACAAACAGCTCTCGGTGGTGGGGGGCAGGGGTTACCAGCGGGCCCTGGTGCGAGATCTTCCACCCGTTCTCCTACGCTGACCCGCAGAGCTGCTGCCCGCCCGCCCGCCCCCACGCCTGCCTGTGCTCCTCCAGGTGAAGCGGCCAGGCCGTGCTTCCGGGCAAGCAGCTGCCACCCGGGGTCCCCAGCCAGCGTGGGGAAGGCCACAAGCGGTGGCACCTTCAGCCCCCCCGTGCTCCAGCAGCTCCCCACGGCCTCGGCCGCCCACGTGCAGCACACGTGTGCCCCGCTCCGTGCCAGCGCCTCGCACGCCCGCAGCGTGACAAGCACAGGTAACGCGGCAAGGGGACGCGGGCGCTCGGCTGGCCCCCCCGGGGGCACTCGCCAGAGAACCGGGGCTGCTGGGCGGGCAGGGCCGTCACCACAGAACCGTTTGGGTTGGAAAAGCCCTTCAACATCATCGAGCCCAACCGCCACCCTAACGCTGCCGTTGTTGCCCCGGGGCCGGTTGCTGCAGCCCCCGAGCAGGGTCTGGGCCCCGCCGCGGGCAGCTCCGCCTCTGCCGGGCCCGGCGCTTGCCCCCCTGCCCGCAGCCCCCGGGAAGCCGCCCCGCTCGCCCCCGGTCCCTCGCCCCCCGACCACCGGCCCGAGCCGGGCATCCCCGCGCCGCGGGGCCGAGCCCCGCCCGGGCCCCTGCGCCTCCCCCGCCCGGGCCGCCCCGCCGCCAGCCCCGCCCGGCTCCCGGCCCCCGGCCATGGCGGCGCTGCTGCGGCGCGGGCTGCGGGCGGCCGCGCTCCTCGCCGGGACCCCGCGGCGGGCGGCGGCGGCGTGGCCCGGGGACCCGGACCCGCCGGACCCGGCGCTGGAGGAGGCCGAGAGGTGCGGAGCGGCCGGGCCGGGGCCCGGGCCCGGTGCCGGTGCGGGCGCTCACGTCTCTCCCTCCGCAGGGCGCGGAGGCGGCGGGCGGCGGCGCGGCGGCGGCGGGAGCTGGGCGGGGGGCGCGGCGCCCCCGAGCGCACCCTGACCTGGCAGGCGATGGAGCAGATGCGGTGAGCGGCGGGGCCGGGGCGGAGCGGGCGGGGAAGCGCCGCGCCCCGGTGACCGTGCCCGTGCCCGCAGGTTCCTGCGGCAGGAGCTGCCCGAGGAGTGGCCGCCCGAGCGCCTGGCCCAGGGCTTCGGCGTCAGCCCCGACGTGGTGCGGCGGGTGCTGCGGGGCCGGGGCTGCCCCCCGCCGCGCCGCCGCCTGCGGCAGGACGAGAAGGCGCTAAGCGCCGCACCGCGACCGGCATCGGGAGCGGACGGCGAAGTGCGCGCCCCCGACGGGACGCTGCTGTACCGGCTGCCGTGGGGCCGGGGCGGGCTGGGGCCTGGCGCGCAATAAACGGCTGTAAGGGACCCGGCTCCGCCCGCGCTGCTTCCGCCGCGCCGGTCATGGCCTCCGAGGCGGCGGCGCTGCTGGAGGCGGCGGATTTCGCGGCCGAGAAGCACAGGGCGCAGCGGCGGAAGGACCCCGAGGGCACCCCCTTCATCAACCACCCCATCGGTGCGGAGCCCCGCCCGCACCCGCGCTCCCGCCCTGCCGGCCGCCCGCCCCGGGGACCCCCGGGACCCCCCCCTGCCCCGCAGCAGCGCCCGCCCCCGGGAAGGAGCCCCCGGGACCCTCCCTTCCCCTGGAACAGCACCC
Source organism: Gorsachius goisagi (assembly GCA_018403395.1). NCBI lineage: Eukaryota > Metazoa > Chordata > Aves > Pelecaniformes > Ardeidae > Gorsachius > Gorsachius goisagi. The sequence goes on from BOSO01003425.1 coordinate 28,966, forward strand.
GCCCCCGGGAAGGATCCCCCGGGCCCCCCCTTGCCCCGGAGCGCCGCTCGCCCCCGGGAACCCCCCCCGCCCCAGCCCCTGGGGGGAGCCAGGTCCCCCCGCCCGCCCCATGTCCCTGCTGCCTGCCTGGGGCAGAGCCCGCAGAGCACCGCTCCCCCTCGCCCCCCCTCCAGCCCCGTGTCCGGCCGCGGGGGGTCCCCCCGCGCTGTGGCCTTGCCCGGCCCAGGGGCCCCCGTGTCAGCCCCCAGGACCCGCCTGGCCCAGCCCCCGGCCTCACCGCCCTGGGGGGGGGGGTCCCAGGGGACCCCGCGCCGCCCCCCTCCCCGCGCCCCCTTCCCACGTCTCCGCTCCGCGTCGCAGGCGTCGCCAGGATCCTGGCCCGCGAGGCCGGCGTGACCGACACGGTCGTGCTGCAGGTAAGGCCCTGCCCGCCCCCGCCGCGGCAGGCGCCCGGCCCCGGACCCCCGAGCGTCCCCTCCTCCCCCAGGCCGCCCTCCTGCACGACACGGTGGAGGACACGGACACCACCCTGGCCGAGATCGAGGAGCGGTTCGGGGCGGAGGTCAGGCGCGTGGTGGAGGAGGTGACGGACGACAAGGCGCTGCCCAAGATGGAGCGGAAGCGGCTGCAGGTGGAGCGGGCGCCCGGCAGCAGCCCCCGCGCCAAGCTGGTCAAGCTGGCCGACAAACTGCACAACCTGCGGGACCTGGCCCGCTGCACCCCGCAAGGTACGGCGCGCCCCGGGCCCGGCACCGGCACCCCCTGCGCGACGCCGAGGGACGGGGGAGCCCTCGGTCCCGGCCCGGGCTGCTCCGGGGCTGCCCCGGCGGCGAGGGGGGGGACGGGACGGGACGGGACACACGGCACCGTGCCGGGGGAGCGGGACCCCGGAGCCGCTGAGCAGTGTCCGGGCGGGGCTGGGGGAGCCGGCGGGGGCACAGCCGGTACCGGCGGGGCCGCAGCTCTGCGGGCAGCGCCCGTGTCCCGCCGGGCGGCTGCCGGGGCAGCAGCGCCTCCGCCGGCCGTGACGCAAGCACGCACGCACGCACGCGTGTCCCCGCAGGCTGGTCGGCGCAGCGCGTGGATGAGTACTTCCGGTGGGCGGCGCGCGTGGTGGCCGGGCTGCGCGGGACGAGCCCGGCGCTGGAGGCCGAGCTGCTGCGGCTCTTCCGGGAGCGCGGCCTGGCCCCGTGACCGCCGCCGCCGGCCAATAAACGTGCGCAGAGCCGAGCGTCCCGCCTCCCCGCGTTGCCATGGTGTCGCGCACTTCCGCCCCGGGGTTCCGCCGCGGGGCCACGGCCGCGTTCGGGAGTTCCGGTGCGCGGCGCCGCCGCTCCCCGCTGTCCCGCCATGGCCTTCGCCGGCCGCCGCGACGCGCCCGAGCCGCCCGACTTCGGTATCCTGAAGCGGCTGGCGCGGGACCAGCTCATCTACCTGCTGGAGCAGGTCCGGGCCGCGGTGGCGGCCGGCGGGGACCGCCCGGGGACGGCGGGCGGGGGGAGGCCGGGCCCCGCAGGGATCTCGCACCGGGGGCGGGGGTTGGGGAGGGGCCGGGGGCGGGGTCGACCCCGGGCTGGGGCGTGGCGGGGAAGGGGGGGTCGGCCCGGGAGGAGCCCGGTACCGGCGCGGGGTGAGGGGATCGGCCCCCGGGACCGGCAGCCGGGGGTCGCCGGCCCCACGCCCCGCCTGCCCTCAGCTCCCCGGGAAGAAGGACCTGTTCATCGAGGCCGACCTGATGAGCCCCCTGGACCGCATCGCCAACGTCTCCATCCTGAAGGTAGCGGGGGGCCGGGGCGGGCGGCTGCCCCCTGCCCGCCGCCCCCTGCCCACCCGCCCCCCGCCTGCCCCTGCAGCAGCACGAGGTGGACAAGCTGTACAAGGTGGAGAGCCGGCCGGCCCCCAGCGCCAGCGACCAGTGAGTGCCCCACCGGGCCAGAGGGCTACTGGAATGCTCCGAGGGCTGGAGCCCCTCTGCTCTGAGGCCAGGCTGGGAGAGTTGGGGGTGTTCAGCCTGGAGAAGAGGAGGCTGCGGGCAGAGCTGAGTGCGGCCGGTCAGGGCTTCAAGGGGGCCCAGAGGAAAGGGGGGGACAAGCTTTTGAGTAGGGCCAGCTGGGACAGGACAAGGGGGGATGGCTTTAAACTGAAGCAGGGGAGGTTTAGACTGG
>BOSO01003426.1:0-24045 GCA_018403395.1 Gorsachius goisagi
CACAAGAGGTTTCAGTTGAATATGAGGAAAAACTTCTTTACTCTGAGGGTGACAGAGCACTGGAACAGGCTGCCCAGGGGGGTTGTGGAGTCTCCTTCTCTGGAGATATTCAAAGCCCACCTGGACGAAGTCCTGTGTAACATGCTCTAAGTGGCCCTGCTCTAGCAGGGGGGTTGGACTAGATGATCTCCTGAGGTTCCTTCCAACCCTTGTGATTCTGTGATTCTGTGAAAATGTAGCCTAACTGTAAACTTCTCGGAAGCGTAGCTTACCTGTGCTTAAAAGTGGGTTTTCTGTGCCTGACAGGACCACACGCTGAACACAATGCTCTGTCTTCCCATGGTGTGTATGTATTAATTAAAACAAGCTTACTCCATTTCACAAAAGCAAAGGCTGAGCTATTTTCCGGTAATTTCTCCTTCTTTCAGTTGTTTGCTGCTCTGATGTCCTGCACCAGATACCCTTTCTTGCCAGGGGTTGTTCCACAACTGGAATGTTAAACTCTTACGGCTTCTAGTCACTGCTAACTCAAGCGGTAAAGCTCTGTGCTATAGATCTGAAAGAATCAGTCCTCATGATTATTGATAAAAAGTTAAAAACATCTATGTTTTTATAACTTTTTAAAGGGGTCAATTTCAAAATAAAACAATTAAATCCTTTTCAAGGGCAAAAAGGTGGCACAGTCAAGAATATTGACAAATTTTTTGTTTAATTTATGAGGAAATGTAGACACGATGCAGAAAGTAAGAGTGGGAATTGCCTAAATAGAAACCATGGTCTTTTAGTTCAGACATCCAAACACTGCCCTGAAGAGCTAGGCTCTGTTTGTGTCTGTCCCTCAGAACACACCAAAAGATACATGACTCCTTTGAAAGACGATTACTCAATTGAAAGGCAGCATCATAATTCAAAGACACAGAAGGGGTGGAATTACAGCTATAGGGGGAATCTTAATGCATGTCTCTATTGATGATCATCTACCAGGCACAGCTGTAATATACTGCTTCTATGGCACATAAGCTAAAGCAGGTATAAGTAAAAGAGGCATCTGTAGGAGATGAGCCATGAGACTGGATGCATTACCTGAGGACATGCTACTTTACTGGCATCAGTGGAAGCCTTGACAACTATTTTTGGCTGAGAATAGAATTCAGTTTTCAGATTAAGTAATTTAAATGTAGATGCCTCCTTGTCCATTAGGTGTCTAGTCTCTTGTCAAAGTTAATGAAGTTTCAGTTAACAGTCAGTGGACCATAGAGAGCAACTCAGCTCATCCTAAAGCAGAGGCCCACCACTTTAAGCAAATACTAGTTCCACCTGAGATGCCCTAAGACATCACACCCAGCTTTACCTTCTGCAATGTCTGGCTTTTCTAGAGGTCCTGAGTTATACCTGCCAGATTTGGGTATCATTATAATCTTTAATACTGTAGGGTACTTCAAACAGTATCTCAAAATCCTACTCTTAATGCCTATTTCTTACAGTGCTTTCCATGCAATATCTACTAAAGTGTAGCAAATTCTGGAGTTTCAGCTATGAATTTATTTTAACTTAGTATAGTTTGGATAAAAGTGAGTTTTTCATTAAAGAGGAAAAAAATTACATTTTTCATTTCCATTATCAAGATATATTGTCACAAGAAATTGGAAAATATTAACTTCTCTGTCTAAAATAGAACAATTTACTGGTCTAACAAGAATGGTAGACTTAGAAAATGCCATAAGAAATGGTATAAACAAAGAACGAAGAAATATTATCATGGGACACCATTTAATCCATGCCTTAAGGTGAAATAGCTGTTTGAAGAGCGTAATATACTACAGCAAATGATCTGATGGTTTTGTTCCATACTTATTATACAATTAATACACTAAAGATCCCTGAAAATAGGTTATTTTTAAATAAATTAAATGGAAGGATGTAAATTATCCTCCATACTTGAAATTATTAGAAGATTTAAAATATTTTTAGTGTATTCCTATTATTACTACACAATATAGCCCTTTTTGCATGGAACAAAGTAATAATTCTCTTGTGATATGAAAGACAAACAGGCTTTAATTGTGATGGAGACAAGCTGATTGTATAGCACAAATGAGTGTGAGTTGTACAGGTTTTTACCCTTTTGATGCCAGCTCATATTCTGCCCAAACATCTGGTCTTTTAATCCCTCTGGGTACAGAGACATCTCACTGAAGCCATGAGGAATTCTCTGCACAGAAGTTACTCAGTCTGGGATCTCAGCTCTTCCTTTATTGACAATTAAGAGCATTATGACTGTAAAGTGAGTTCTCAGGCAATGGTTAACACTATTTACCTATTTATTCATCCCAATAAATTTAGAGGCCCCAGAGGAAAGTCACATTGCTTTAGGCACTTGCATATTAAGAAATAGACCCAGTTTCCAGACTTTACAGTGAGAGGCAAAACGTGAGAAGGTAAATAGGTGATGATGTGCTTTAGTCAGAGACTTGCATAGGACAAAGATGTAGCTGAGAAGTTTTGGCCACATCCAAAGGTTTACAGTGAATCGCTCATTGTCCAAGTGGAAATCAGTAAAAAGTGGTGTTCCTCAAGGGTCTGTACTGGGACCAATGCTACTTAGCATCTTCATCAACGACACAGACAGTAGGATAGAGCAGACTCTCAGCAAGTTTGTAGATGACACCAAGCTGACTGGTGCAGTTGATTCACTTGAGGGAAGGGATGCCATCCAGAGGGACCTTGACAGGCTTGCGAGGTAGGCCCATGTGAACAAGTTCAACAGGGCCAAGTGCAAGGTCCTGCCCCTAGGTTGGGGTGGCTCTGCCCCTCTACTCCACTCTGGTGAAACTGCACCCTGGAGTATTGTATCCAGCTTTGGAGTCATCAGTACAAAGAAAAATATGGAAATGTTAGAGCGGGTCCAGAGGAGGGCGACAAAAATGATCAGAGGGCTTTAACACCTCTCCTATGAAGAAAGGTAGAGAGAGTTGGGATTGTTGAGCCTGGAGAAGAGAATGATCCAGGGAGACCTTATTACAACCTTTCAGCACTTAAAGGGGGCTTACAAGAAAGATGGAGAAAGACTTTTTACTAAGGCCTGTAGTGACAGGACAATGGGCAATAACTTTAACCTGAAGGAACATAGATTTAAATTGAACATGAGGAAGAAATTTTTTACAGTGAGGGTGGTGAGACATTGGAACAGGTTGCCCAGAGAAGTTGTGGATACCCCATCATTGGAAGTGTTCAAGGTCAGCTTAGATGGGGCTTTGAGCAGCCTGATCTAGTGAAAGATGTCCCTGCCCATGGCAGGGGAGTTGGACTAGGTGACCTCTAAAGGTCCCTTCCAACCCAAACCATTCTATGATTCTGTGAGACAAATCACAAACTTCCTGATGCACCATCCAGCCTGGATGCTTATTGACTGCCTCATTAGAGAGACAAAAATGGAGCAGACAAACCCCTTTTATGGACAAACTTTTTAAGTCTTATGAGTCAGGGAAATGAGCCTGCCTTTTCTTTGAAGCAGAAATGCTGTGTTCACATGCAGGACGTAATAGTGTGATAATGGGAAGTAGCAGTAACAGTAAGACGAATCATTGTGCTCACTCACTGTTCAGGTGTAACTTAGAGGTGTCTATAATTTTCATAAACTTATCCCCCTGCCATTGCTTTTTCTTCTTTTGTGAGACTTGGATTTAAAATCTAATTCCTATACTAATTTCACCATTTAACCTCTGTTTACCCTGAATGACTCTATCAACAGTCAGCGCTGGACATAAAAAAAAATCATTTTAAATCAATGATAGAAACTGTAATGGGTGGATGAATCATCATTTTCACCTTGGAATATGTTTTCCATTTATACAAAGGCAAGAAAACTGTTGTGAGTATAATACAAAAAAGATTTAGAAACTGTATATCTCTGAGCCAATAACTGATTCTGACTGTTGGTTTCTTGCGGAGAAATTAATCCTGCCTACCTTTCAATATCTACAGTGCTGATGTCTACTTTTGAGCTGTCATCAAGGCTCCCCTGGTAGCCAATGAAAAAAAGTCAGCACTTTTAGGGCATGATTCATCCACTGTATTTTAGGCATCCTTAGGATGAGATGCAATGCTCCCTAAGTTTGATCACATAAATCTTAATACATTACTGAAGAGGGCTAAGAGGCTTGTTAGAAGTTACTGGCAGTGACGATACACTGAATGTAAAAAGTGCCGATAGTTCAGTGGTTGTTGTAATAACATAGTCACATGTTTAGAGGGGATGCTAAAAACTGGAAAGAGCTTTAAAAAAACATCATAAGGATTAAAAGTGTAGAAAATCCACTTCATGGTGAGAGTCTAGAGAACCCCAATCTGTCCCGTTTTCCCGGAGAAAGTTAAAAAGTGGACATGTTCACAAAGGAGAAATAAAGTGTAAAAGGTCGTCATCAGGCACCCTACTACATAAAAAAAAATCCTCTGTCCAGAGCTGAAGTCAATTCAGCTCAAGTTCAGCCTGGACTTTAAGAAAGTTTAATTGTGAAAGTAATTAATAAATGGCTAGAACAATTAAGACTATAAAATATCTTTTTAATATATACCTGTATTTTCACTGAATGAAGCTCAAGAATCCAAATTTCTTAGTAAAGAAAAATTCAGTTGGAATGCTTTTATTTCATGTTATTTATTATAACATAAAATCAGAATTTCTAGTGAAGCTGTTTTGAAACATAAAGAATTTAAATGTGTCTGCCTGAAGCTCTTACTTGAAGCAAACCCACACCACTCTACAGTGTTTTGTGAAGCACTTTGATTTCATCAGAGTGCACTTTGTTTGGGGACATGATTCTGTCAACGTTTTTTGTGAATCAGCTTTAGTAATTGGCCACAGGAGCAGCTTACTAATGACGCAATTGATTCTTTGTCACTTTAGTTCTTTCTATCTGTTCTGGATGTGTTTCTGAAATATCTGTCATAGAGTAATCAAAAGTTATGGGTTTGCTGTAGGGATGATTAGGTGAAACTGCAGGATCTGAGTTATTCAAAAGGTCAGACTAGATAATCATAGCTGTTCTCGGTGACCTCACAGGCGATTCATCTTATGCATTAGGCCTTCTGCATTTGATTTTAGATATGCTTGGCTCCCTTAGACAGCAATGGAGATTATTAAATATATGGCTGGAATTTAAAATTCCATTCTCTATGCTATTACTATTGCTGATTATTTCAGGCAGTGTTACCTCATCTGAAATTTCCCCAGAGAGCCTAGCCTAGAAGTAAAGGGTTGGGAAAGGAGAGATACATAACAAGAAACAAGGTTTTGATAGATTTGTGATCAACAGTGAAGGCCTGCCCTGGTGGTGTTCGGGATTCCTATGCAACTTCATCTCAGGAATGGGGATTTCCACTGATTAATCTTTCTCTTACCTGTCCCTTGTCTGCCATTGGTAAATGGCATCAAATACAGTAGTTGTTAGGGGAGTGGAACCAAACTAGCCTTTGGGTATAAAAAACCCCTTTAAGCTATAATTACAAATGTTAGCTTGCTTATGGGTCAGATGTACCCCACCTGAACAAAGACCTCATTTTCCCCTATGTACCACTCACAATTATTGGCACTCAGTTAACAGCAATTCAAATAAAGGACTGTCAAATGGGGAAAATCAATTCAGAATCTAACTTGAGCAAGCAGAGGGAAATAAGCATGGATGTGAGCTGCAGGCTAATTTGGCCCATTATTATTGCATACTTCTTGTTATTCACCTTTCACGTATTTATCCTGAATGCCCTTGCAAAAAGCAACCTCTGCAGCTTTGATTTCAAGTTACTATTCCCAACATTTGGTTAACATTCTCCATGTTGCACTATTATTGCACTCAAGATTTTTCCCCCACATGCTGCTCATCAACCCAATTTATTGACTCATAGAGTTACTAAGGAGATGCTTATCAAGCAGAATAAACACCTCTGTGCCTGCCAACTGGTACTCTGTAAATTGGCTTTGCTTCAGTGTCCAGCCATATTTTAACAAACCCTTGATGGTGCCTCAAAATGCTTTGCTTTGTGTCTGGATTGCCAGCAGAGTACATTTATAGTGGCACAAAAGAGGTTTGTGTTTTCAACCCCCTTTTTTTAAGCCTAATTTCAACCCTTGAATTTTTTCATGCTTTATCCCCAGCCCACCTCATTGTAGTCTCTAGCAAAACATTTTGCACAACTTCTTATTACTGCACTATCCAACATCATTAAATTTGTTCACTGATGCACGTATGTAAATGTATTTTGTCACAAAGACTATTACTAGATTGACCTGGCAACCAAGTGTTGGATTACAGCTGAGCAATTCTGAGTTACTGAAGTATATAGGCGACTTAGTATGTTGATAGATTGTTGCTGCGAAGTTTCAGTAGAAGTATTGTGTATATTGGTTGTATTAATACTGTTCCTAGGGGCTTCATTATCAAACTTGTAAACCCTGAGTACTAAACGGACAAATGAGTTATTCCAATGAGCGGTGCCCTCTGATATGTTTATGCTATCTGTCTATATGTACTTTGGGGGTGCAAGGAGCTTTTTCTGTATAGCTCAGGGTCCAAGCTCTGCCATGCAGCAAGAAATCATATCGTAAAATTGAGGGTCATCTAATGCTTGCTCACTTTCCTATTTCAATACTTTTCATGTTCCATTAAAACACAATCACTGAATTCTTCACAAATCAGAGCACACAAAGTTCACTGGCATCATGGGGCTGTAACAAGCCCTTTCCTCTCTCCCTTTTTCTTTCGTTCTTGTAACACAGCTGTTTATACAGAAGGGAGACAATGTTGAGTTTGTTAACAGCTGGCAGTTAGTAGTAATTTATTATGGAATGGGTCTTGAAATGGCCCAGTCTCCTTGACGATGAAAAACCAAAAGGCTATGCTGCTTTCAAAATCTTGTTTTGGGACTAGAAGTGGAGCTTGAGGCTGTGCCAATTCCAGACTGCATAGAGAGAGGGGGGCCAATTCCTCAGCTCCTGCTTAAAGCAGAATGAGGTTTGTGAGACAGGATTTTTTTCCACCTATTAACATCAGTATGTTGTGCTCCACTGGCACCATCAAAATAACAATCCTACTGGGACTTGGCACATCTTTTTTCCTGTGTTTTGAAACAATGGAATTAACTTGACTTCCCCTGTCACTCTGGGCCTCCACACTTTTAATTCCTTTTTTTTTTTTATTAAGAGATACAGAAGGAAAGATACTCCTCGTGATAAATGTTAGCATATAGTAGGCTAGTGGACATTGGTTTAAATATTCCAGGGAGAAACGATGGGAAAGGTTCTGTAAAACTGTCTCAGAACAAAGATTCGAGGAGAAAAAGGGTGTAAGGGTAGCAGAAAATAGGGATAAAACTATTCCAACACAGACATTCACAAAGAGCAAGAAATAACCCCTCCAAACCAGCTCAATGGATGGATAAGATTCTGCCTACCTTTTACTGCAAAAGCTCTTCTGGCAATATTTTTTTTCCTGGAACAATTTTCTAGCATTATGGGGGAGATGCTGCTGGTGCAAAATTAGTGAGGTGCTTTTCCAGCTGCGTTCTCCACCTTCCAGACGTGGAGCTGAGAAAGGCCGTGGGGCTTGGGAGAGCCCTCCTGACCCGGCAGCCGGGGCGGGGGGACCACTCGTATCCCTCAGTCACAGCGCAGGCAGCACACGATGGCAGCTCCACACCGTTTGTGTAAATGGTAGGGGACATGCATTTTTTGCCGGAATAAAGAACTGCACAGAGAGAAGCAACGGAGCAGGTTTCAAAGGAGACCGCTGTTAGTCACAGAGACGGCAGGAGGAGTACACGGGAGCAACTGAAATTGCAAGATAATAAGGATCAGGGTTCACACAGAGGCTATGCAGGTTATTCACTGTATTTTAATAGGACAATTTTCAAGAAAATGAGGTTACTGTATATTGTATAAAGGTATAATGAGGAGCAAACTTGAGAAGTTTCTTTAAAAATGTATTCTATACCTTGGGACCTGAGAGTATAATTTAAACAATGGTAAAGAGTAAAAGGAAGATGGATAGTAATGACTATGTATTTAAAGGTGTTTAAGGAACAATTTGATCCTTATTTCTGTGTTTTGCCCAGTAACTTGTTAGTGTGAAATGCAGGTTTCTACTGACTCAGACCCCTGGTCCTGCATCCCCCCGCTCTATACAGCAGAAATAACACATTACTGACTCAGGTAGGGCTCAGGCTGTCTCAGATGGGTAATCTTAATATTCCTTCTGGCAACTAAGAGCTTCCAGTGACGAACAAGCTTATGAGGAAGGCCAAGGGAATATTCTGTCATCCCATTAATCCTCGTACTCTTTCCTTCACCACCTCCTCTTGTATTCCCTCAGTAGCAAAGAAGACCAGACACGTTGCTCGGGTTATTCAGAAGGTGCATTATGGCACCATGACGCAGTCGTGGCCCACACATCACCCAGCGCAAAGGCTTACCTCATCACGCAATAAAATTGATGGCACTCTGTAAGGGCTGTCAGAGCTGCATCTGCCCATGCCACCAGCTGTGGGGGTGTTCCTTGCTTTGGGATACAAAGCCCCCAGACGCCGAAGGGAACTGCAAGTTCTGTCCCTAGCCCTGTGCCTTCTTTGCAGATCCCACATTTCAAAGCCTCAGGAAAACATTTTGTTTAACTCTAATTTTTAAACGTGTGTTTGTACGCCTGGTTTATCACAAGACATTCATCCACCCTTCTTTCTGCTCTCTGTCCTTGTGTACCAGAGTATGTTTGTTCCTATAAACTGCTACTGTACCTCATCCTTCTCCCTTGTGTGTTTAACATTTAAAGTGATCCCTTCCAGCCTGCTCAACTCTCCACAACTCCTCTGGCTATTAGACATTAATTAATTTCTCTATCAATCAATCAATCATTTTTATTATGCTGGTAAGTAAGTGTGGTGCTTTATCTAGGTCTCTGTGCTGGTTTTGGGATGGACTTAATTTCCTTCATGGAAGCTAGCAAGAGGCTATGTTTTGGATTTGTGCTGAAAACGGTGTTTACCATGATTCCTTTAAGTGGCATTTCATGCATCCTCAAATTTTATTCCCCAAATCCCTTATCAGCTTTCAAATAGTTAGCTTAAGATCTTGTCCTGTTTTCAAAGGTGTGGGTTTTACCCATGTGCTTATCAGTAGTGAATTCAGTGGTGCCCTCTTTACACTGGAGTGAACACAGAGGCACTCAGGCCTGGAGGCCACGAAATGTCTGGCATCAAGCATCAGCTCATGAAAGCAATTTGTTATAATATCATACAGAATAAATCATGGCTGACATATCTGCTGGAGTTATTTTTAAAGAAAATAATTCATAAAGCTGAGAGGTGTGAAACAGTGAACATAATCTACATTGACTGAGAAAAAAAAAAGCTGTACCTCAGAGGAGACTGAAACAAGGGGTTAGCAAAAAGCTCAGGGAGCATCATTTTGGTCAGGATAAATATCTGTCGGAAGGGCTCTGTGCTGATGATATCACTGCTGTGGGAGGGAACAGCTCAGGGAGATGACAAATGGAGAATTATACAGCTTTATTTTTCTCCCCACTTACAAATGACTTAATTGTGCTGACAGGGTCTCCACTAACTTCCACCATATAGAGAGTACCATATACTGAAGCCAAGCAAGTGTCACTCTAATAACTCATTTTTTCCCATCCACTTTATTCTTGCTGTCATTTGTATAAACGGGGTGTCTGGCAATTTGGGATCACTCTATTTAAAAAAAAAGGAAACACAAAGAAAAAGACTAATTTCAAAAGCAAGATAAGTTTTAGACCTCAAGGCCAAAGGCAGCAAGGATGTGGTGTTCTCTGTAAATACAGCAGGCAGATGTGGTGGTTTGGAAGAAAAATTAGAATTCAGATGGCAAAAGACCAGCCACAGCCATCATTTAAATCAACATGAGCAGCACCTAGGTAGGTGAGGGTGGAAATGGATCACTGGGCCAGAATCTCTTCTCACTCCCACTGCTGTGGATCAAGAATAATCTCAGGTTTTATTTTGTACAAAATTGGTAAGGAAAGAAATAAGCTTAGCGAGGAACTGCCTGGGCATTACTTGACTGTCAGAGAGATCAAAGACAAATTGGAGCAGAATGCTGCTCGTATGACAAGAGGAAGAACAGAAATGAATAGAAATTACTTTATGTCTCAGGAAAGAATTTTAAGCCACATTCTGGCTTATATGAGCCTCTAGGGAAACAAGCCCAGACTCAGAAATGCTACCATACCTAGCTAGGGCCAACTTAGTGTTGTAGGGACTCTGCCAAAGCAGAAGAGGGCACAAAGAAATATGCAAAAATGATGACGGGGCTCAAAGGGATGAATCAGAAACGGAAGCTGGAACAAGTGTCACTATAATATATTCATGCATTGTGTCACGGCTTAATGTCAGAAAGTAATAAGGACAAAAATATAAAATATCAATTAAACACCACAAATGAGCTAAACAGTTCAGAAAATGGTTTTAAAAGCTCTTACATTACTAGTGAAAATACCTTAACAGATGTGCAAAATGCACCTTGGGATGAATGCATTATGCATTATGGATTCAGGGCTGCCATTAAACCCCTCATAATCACTTTTTCACTTGCTCATGTGTTGTACATCTGTGACTTGTTGGTAAGATCTCACAGTGAGAGGAACTCACAATTTTATCTAACCTTTTCTCTTTGGAGAGCTTGGCTAATGTTTTTGCTCTTTCCATGCTTCTGAACCTCTGCAATGCAACCTTTTCAATAGCGTATGCTGCAAATGCACTATTACTGCTCTCTTTAAAAATTATTATATCTCAGTATCTATAAATAGAAAAATGAGACCATAACGGACAAAAGAAGTCAGCTCTATGGCCTCATTTCATACAGCTTAAAAAAACAGAACTGGGTTTACACTAGTGGCATAAATATCATAATCTGAAACATAGAACATAAAAAACCCCCAACCTCTTAGCAGTTCTGGGGAGGTTCCTCTGCTTTTACAGTTTGCCTGATTGTCCAGGGTAGAAACCAGCATCTCTCTCTGGCAACATCTCTAATCCTTTCCAGTGGGGAGACAACATAGTAGAAGCAATAGGTAAAATACATAGGAGGACCCTCCACTTTACACTGAAAGTTGAGCTTTGAGATGTCAGCAGAAGGGACTAAAGGCATACAGCCATTAGGGGAAAACGTAGGCTTGCAGAAATTGGACCACCAGTCCTGCACTGCTCCAAAAGCATTGCTAATGACCCCCAGGCAAATGCTGTGACAGCAGAAGGGAAAAAGACTACAGAGAATAAGATGCCTTACCAGTCCATGATTCACTGTGGGAAGGTACATTTTCCCTCTCCAGCTGTGGAAGATTTGAAAGTACCTCCTCACATCAAGCCCTGTCAACATAATGATATGGACCGTAATTTTAAACACTGTAGGGACCTCTCTCCTGTATCCAGCTTGGGTACAATAACGTAGCACTTTTTATTGATCCATTTTACCAGTGTCCTATCCCAATGAAGAAGAAATATTGGGGGTTTTTTTCTGCTACTCTTTCCATGTTAGTTTTGGTGTCTAAGTAACCCACCATTTCCTGGGCATAGGGATAAGTGAAACACGTAGAAATCTATCACAGTGGGAAACCTAATATATTTGCGTGGGGGTCAGAAGGAAGAATAGGTTGATCACGTAGTTAAACAAATTTCAAAAGACAAACACTGTTCAACTTTAAAATGGTTAAGATGAACAACCAGCCATCTTCTCCCAGCATTTTTTGGACCAAATTAGGGAGTTCATACAGAGGGTAGCAAAATTTTCCTGGAAAATAGCTTAATTTCAGTGCTATGTGAACTGTCAGTGTCTTGGCATGCTTGGGAAAGTTAATTCAGAAAGTGGGATTCGTTTTATCTAACACTTGATGTCAGCTGTAAGCTGGTCATTCTAGGTGTTCCTTATAGTCAATGGAAAGAAAAAAGCAAGTTTAGGACATGACTGATGTGATGTTTTCAGGGCATCTACTTTCAGAGAAGATTAACTGAACCATAGAATTCTCCTATATCTACAAAAGGAACCCAGATAACAAACCCAGAATTAAACACCTCCTTCAAAAACAGGATGGCCTTTTGTTTCCTGTCTTCCCTGCCTTTTATGAGACTGGGCCATCTCATAAAGTTCCAAAGCACAACTATTTCTAAATAACAGCATCCATAAAATAACTCAATAACAATATTAGATGGATCTCGAACCATTTGCAGAGTAGGCAAATATCCTTATTACATTTTTGTTGAGAGGAGAAGAGTGACAACAGCCAACCATGGTGGTCATGCAGAAGGTCAGTGCCAGAGGCAGAAACAGAAGCCAAGTCTGCCTTCCTGTGTGCTCTTTCAGCTCAACAAACCTGCCCTTAATTTCTGTATTCTACTTATGAGATTTAACTTTATAGCTCTAGTTAATCTTTCTGAACTTTCCTGAATGTCTCCATAGACAGTCTCTGAGGGAACATTATCTGCCTTTCCTGCTGATGTTTAGAGCTGTGAATACAACTGCATCACCTCTTCTTTTCACCTTAGAAGGCATCTCCATCTTTCACATGTCTGCTTTTGGGGCCATTTTGAGAGTTGTCCTACCTACTCCTACTCCAGCAGAAGTTCCACTAGAGTCTGCCAAGAACACTGACATCTACAGGGCTGGTTGCATCATCAGTCTCTCTAGTCCTCTTTTGAAACACAAAACTGGACGCTGGAGAGCATCCGGAATAGGGAAGGCATTAAGAAAAAAGATCAAAGTAAAAATAAATGAATGATGAAGTTCTTGCTGGCCAAGACTTAGGAATTGCAAGTTTCAGAAAACTTTCAAAGGCATATCAAGGTTGCTGGTTTGTAAAGTTGAGATCACAAACATGTGATTTAGGTAAAAAAACCTCCAGGAACAGAATGTATTCTTTTATCTGAAATTTATACAGTTTTGTGATTATACAAGGGTTTCTGAGTCAAAAGCCTTGACACAGATCTGAAGCAATTCTCTGAGACATACAGCTTCAAGAGCTGTGCCAAAGAGATTCTGGGGATTTACAGTGTACACCAATTTTAATGCAGTGAAACAAATTCTGTTCTGCTGCATGGATATGTAAATGCCACTAAGTTCAGCAGTGCTCCAACAGAGGTGTGCAGAAGACACACACATAGAGGAAATGATATTTAAAACCTGCCCCCCAAGGCCCCTTACTGATCAAAGAGGGTGGCGTCAGTAGTCTATAGACAGGCAACGAGTGTTCAACCTCAGTGCCCAAGGTGGTGGGGGTTGCAATAGGATAATGAAGCCACGATAAGCTCCTGCCCTCCTGGGGCAGTGGCTGGAGGCTTGCAGCATCTCACCTACATCTCACCTGGTGCTAGGGGTCCGTGTTTGGGCAACCAAGTCCCCTTGAGACAGGCACTCCACTGATTTCAGAGGTTATTACTTGACATCCGTCACATCTATAGAGCCTATATGCAAAGGAAGTAGCGAGACTGTGAGGGTCAGATGAAGACAGGATGAATGGATTTATTTAAAATATACAATGGCAGCGGAGAACAGAATGTGTTCTTGTCAGGAAAAGGGGTTATTCCCAGATTTCTAAAGATAGAAAAAGATTTTGGCTAGTATCACTCCCAATTAACAAGACTGAGACAAATCCAAACAAGTTCCCAATCTTTACTGTTGTATTTATAGACAGGAAGAAATTCCATTTCTGGGCACGTGAATTTTTCTCTTCAGATTTGTTAACAACGTTATTACATCCAGACCTGGACACAGTCTGTTAGAGTGGTTTTGTAAAAGAAGTAAAAACCAAATTGAGGTCAGCATCATGTCAGTTTGATGCACATAAATAGCAGCTCCAGCAGTATTAATTACAATTAGGTGATATGATGCTGAATCTAACTGATCCTCTCTTCCACCAGCTAAACAATCCTGTCAATTGTTTCCACCTCTTCAATGGTAGGTGATTACTGTGGAAGGGACACAAACCTTTGCTACTCTCTCTAAAGGAACTTGATAGCTATCACGGTAACTAGTAAACCTACACTGTCCAGATCTTTCAGAGAAGCTTCACATATTAAAAATCTAAAAGGACACTGCTGTTAGCTCTTGCATCCTGCATAAAAAGTCCAAGGGATTTGAACCAGTGATTTGTGCAAGCTGACCAACAACATTCAGTTGAAGAAGTTTTTCTTAACTTGTGGGTTTAGTTCCCTTCCTTCCTCCTCAAAATATGGGAAACCCAGAAGTCAAGTAGGGTAACCTGTAAAATAATAGTACTTTTAAGAAAAATAAGAAAGCAAAGGAAAGCAACATTTCCAGAATAATTTTCTTGAGACCATACATACAACATTACAGCTGTTTACAATTTTTTTTAATATCTATCTGCCTATATAAAATTGTTGAAAAACTGGATTAGAGTACGGATTGATGCTTAATCTCAATTTAAAGAGTGAAAGTGATGGCGAAGTTACAATATCCCTTTTTAGCGTCTTCCAATGATTTATCACACCAGTGTTTGAAAAAATCACACCTGATGAGATTCGATAATATGTCTATTCTGTGGAACATCATGTGCAAAACCAATATAAAATGCATAAGTTAAATCTAAAAAAAATTTGCAGTGTGCATGGATTTTGAAGGCCCCATTTTACAAAATGCCAGGCTTGTTTGCCAAGATGGTAAGTACATTTTGTTACTTTTAATGCCCACAGGGAATCACACCAATTGCTAATTCACCAGAACAGACTCGTAAAGCATAGCTGATATAATTCTCCCTTTAAAAAGTTATGATGATAAAATGACAAAGTGCAACAGTGTTTGCAAACCACACCATTCTGAAACTTGGGGTGATATCTTAGATCCTGCGGGTGGGTAAGGCAGGTCACTGACTTTCACGCACATCCGCTACAGCAGCATTACAAAGAATGAATAATGATCTGGCTTCTATAACAATAATAGTAAGAAATCAAAATGTAGAATTTACTTGCATTACAAATATCTCACAAAGTGTTTAGCACACAAGTCAAATGTTCCCGTGGACATCTGATTCTCTGTGCAGTTCAGCTCTGAAAATAACTTTTTACGTAAAAATTACTTTGAAAATGGATCGTTACTCACTGCTTTCTCATTGCTTGTAACAAACAGTCAGAAGTTAAAATTATTCAGGAGCCATTCCAAGATTTTTGAATAATCATATTTTTTGTTGTTGTGTAGCATAAGTTGCAGCTGCCTACTAAAATTTTGCAGTCATCTTAACAACTACCAACACTGTCATCTCATGAGGGATGGACTTTTTTGTTTGCTCTGTTTTGTTTCTTCTTATGCTCAGGAACACTCTTATTGTTATAGGTTGGTACATTATAGAATTCCACTGGAAAAGACAGTCCAATGTAAACGACAGCTTCAGCACATGCTAAGTTAGGTTTTCTGTTATATTGTGCAGATGACTCGCCACCTGATCTATGAAGACTCAGGTCTGAGGTTTACTTTGAGTTGTTGGTGTGGCCATGACACACAAACAGGGCACCTGGAATTAGGAAATATGAAGCTCAGCCTCTGGTGGTACTGGAGCAGTCCAGGCCACACTTGGACTTCAAACTCTTGTTGGAGCTTTGTGGAAGTGCTTCCAAATGGAAAACTTCAGTCCTGGTGCTTTGCTTATTTACACTGGTGGCTAAAATAGCTCATAGAAGTCCTATGAGTCCCACGGGTGCAGGAGTAGCCTGGTTGAACTGATGTATTCTAGCATGCAGTTAGACAAGAGCATGAAAGACACAGGTAACCCGGTTAGCCTGTGACCTTGGATCTTCTCTACTTTTTCTGGAGCTTTTCAGTTCTTCCAAGATGAAAAAAAAAAAAAATCTGTGTTTAAAAATGCTTCTCTAGAACTTTAACTTTTTAGACTCCATACCACACAAAACTCCTTTCTTAGTTATTTCAGTTTGGTCCATAGGTTTTTGCGAGATCACTTTTAAATTATGCAAGTTAACTGAAATTACAATAGAAATATTCATAAAAACTTCTATATCAGGAATTTCATGATAAAATTTCCGGACAGAATCCATCACATTTTAATATTACAAAACAATTGAAGCATTCAGAGTGTGGTAGATGGACTGCGGTCAAGCATACTGTAAGTTGAGGTGCCACCCCTAAAGAGGTTTCTTTCAAACTTCTGACCACTACATTTAATAACCTTGATTCCTAAATCTGAATGATCAAACATACATGAAAAAACAATCCAGTAGATAACGAGTTTTTACAAAATAGCAAATTATGTCAGGAGGAAAGCAGCTAAAATAATGACAGTTAAGGATGAAAGTTTATGTGTTATACATGCTCACATTTGTCTTTTTGAGAAGTAATGGAGCATGTGTGAAAAATATAGCAGAAATAAAAGTAGGTCTGGAAAAGGTGATGTACCTACCTGTGTATTTCATAATAAACTGGTGATACAGCCCGATCTGTAGAGTGTGAAAGGCTGGGAATTTATATCCATGTCAGCCAAAGGGATTTGAACTAAACCCTTCTCAGGAGAGTGCCCTAGCCACCTGCTGTAATCTGAGGTGCATTAAGGGACCTCTCTACTTTTTGTGGAGCTGAATTACAGTGCGGAGGTTATGTGGCCACAGAGATAAGCAGTGAGCATAGCAGTACATAGTAACTTCATGATATCTGTAGTGCATTTATAGAAGTGAGTTCTAGACTCTGATCTCAAAAACATTCACATAAGCCATATTCAATAGCTGACCAAGCACAGAAACAGTCCTGGGAGCAGAATCTAAGCTCCTGCTGAG
Source organism: Gorsachius goisagi (assembly GCA_018403395.1). Lineage (NCBI taxonomy): Eukaryota > Metazoa > Chordata > Aves > Pelecaniformes > Ardeidae > Gorsachius > Gorsachius goisagi. The sequence goes on from BOSO01003426.1 coordinate 16,810, forward strand.
GGCTTCTGCTTGCTCTCTGGTTCCCGGAGTCTTGCATTTTTAACTGGATCTGTGAGCTGCCTCTTCATGCCCCATAATTTAGTGGTTACAGGTCATAGGCCTTTACTATGAAGAAACGTCTGAAGCACAGTTTTCTGTTTTCAGTGACGTGTTTTCTCTAGTAGGACAGTATTACATGAAAAGCTGACCCTCCACTTCCAAAATGATGCATCTTACTCTGTTTTTCCAAAAATCAGTGCACCAGCAGGCAAAAATACTGACATATAGGTTCCAAATGGAAGCATGGCTGTTTACAACTTTGATTCGTGTGTACAGGTCCTGGAAAAAAGCTTGAGTTCAGGTACAGAAGTTCTAGGGGTTTTCTCTACCTCTCCCCATGCTGGCTTCTGAATCCTGCTCCACAACTGATGCTTAACTCACAGATGTATGAATCCTGTGTGGTTTCTACCCTGAGTGCATTAATGACCAATGTTAACACGAAGAAAGAAGTTAGAGCTGGTTCTACACTGTTCTGGTTCTTATTATGGTTGTTTCATTTTAGGAAAGAAAAGGTAGAAGTGAAGGAAGACAAGGAAATGCTTCTACTAGCACAAGTGGCGGTTTAGAGTGAATTTGGTTTACGAGTGTGTTATATTCACCAGCTCAAAAGATGATCTAAGGTGCATGCAGTGGACAGTCAGTCTGGGATGTGTGGGAAAAGGAGCTCTGAAGGGCAGACAAGGCAATGACCTAAGGAAGCTCCAGGGCTTGGCAAAGCAGCTGCCTGGGGCAAACCCTCATTTGTGGGTGGCACAGCTTGGTCACTGCCTCATTAGAAAGGCAATTGGAAACAAACAGACAAAACCAACACACCCACAATAACACAAAACTGACAAGAACAACACACCCACAATAAAAGCCCAAATGTTGGTTGCTGCTTACTATATATCTTCTGCTCAGCTCCAAGGAGTTACTTTGGCAGTCATGGCAGTGGCAAAGGGAAGCGACAAAAATGACAATAACAAAAATATTACAAGAGAGGAAGCAGATGCCACACCCTCCTCTGCAGTTTATGTCCAACTACAGGATTTCCATAGTCTCTGTGAGGCAATTAAAGAGTTATGCTTCACTGACCAATTAATATTCACTTGACATCATCAGTTTACTAACATCTCAGAGAAATAGCCTTGTTGTCCCTTGCTGAAGTAATCGCATTACAACACAGTAGCCACAAAAAGAAAAACCTAAGCAAATGACAAAACAAACCCCCCACAAACAAAACAGAAAATGGGAGCTTTCTTGATTCAGAGGGATATTTTTCTCCAGTATCTTTAAAGATGCAGAAATACTAGAAAGCATAAAGGCTCTACGCAGTAGAGTACAGTAGGAATATTTCAATGATGTAAACATTATTTGGGGAAAAAAAAAAATCCAAACAAAAACATTTTAGACACCAGAGTAAAATTCTAACCGACTCACTGTAACTTAACTAGTCAAAGCTTTCAGGTATATTCTGGAGAGCCGGGGAGAGGCAAATCCAACATAAGTCACAGTATAGTTTATTTAAGAAGTATTGATTTGCACTTGATTAAGAGAAGTTCATAAGACCAAATTTATTAGTTCTTACTCAACAAGCATCCTATGCAGTCACATGACAACTTTTCCTCCAAATACTAGGAAATGAGACAAAAAAAGCAATAGATACAGACTAATTAGACTTTAATTCAATTAATTGCACTCATTTATAAACTACCAGCAGTAGTTTTTCCTTTGCTTATAATTAATTTCTTGTTTCTCATTTGGAAGTGTCCCCCTGGTTCACCTCATGGTGTCCATCTCTCTCTGCTGAGCCTGGAGGGGTGAAGCTTGAGCAGGCTCCTACCATGGGCATCTCCACCAGGCATTGAACTCTGGGCAGAACTGGTCTGGGATGCAGAAATCAGTGAGAACATTTAGAAGGCATGTTAGTGTGGGCTAGCCAGAACAGCACCTATTCCCACTCTGTCTCAGTGTGGATGAGTGTCCCAACAGACAAGCTCTGATCCCGCTTTCATCAAAACTCAAAGTTTAACACCCAAGAGTTGAATTATTTATTCTTTTTTTTATTCATTAAAGCCCTGATTAACCACGCTGAGCCTCCTGAAAGGCTATAACTGCTTATTATTTAGCAATTAGTGGGCTACTAATGTTCTCAGGTTGCCTGGGTTATGGTTTAGCTTACTGTTATTTCAGGGTACTGCCAGGTTACATCCCCCAGTTTGAAAAAGCAGAGCCTCTCAGTGTCATTCAACCCAGTCAGATTCTACCAATGAATCACCCCTGAGTCGGTTCAGGAGGTAATAAACACCTACTGCTCTGACTCAGTACAAAACTCCAATGATTTTAGGTCCTCTCTTTAGCATTTCCTATGGTTGACTTAGGGTATCTCACAGCTGACATTCACAGGCAAGTGCTGCAATCACTGGTATAAAGGTAGGGCTGGGTTATGGTCCATATCAATGCCTGTTGAAACTGGGCATCATAAACCACAAAAAAGTCAGAGGGTCAAAGTGAGGGGACACAAGAGTGGTGCAAATGGGAGAGCAAAACTTGCAGAGCAAGGCAGTCCCTGGCAGAGGTACTACAGGCCCACTCCTTTGATTGGTTCTACATTTCATCCAAAGAAGGTCTAATGAAAAATGCATAAGGCATCCAAAACAAATGGGATCCTAGGAATCATTGGGGTTTGAGAGAGAGTTAATTACTAAGCCAAGATTTATGCCCTTCCTTGCTTGTAAGCTCTTTTTCTGACCCCAAAAATCTTTCATTCTCTGCTGTGAAGTGCTATGGCTTTCACATGAGCTGTGGGAGTCAGCTTCTCGCTGTTCCTTCCTCTCCTCTCTCTCCCACACTTCTACCTAGTTTAAAAGCCTGGTACTCTAGGGCAGCATTCTGGGAAAGGAGAGACGTGGGTCACAGTATGGGCATTTGTATAAAAATTGAGTCCTACTTCTGTTGAAAAATTTATAAGGAAAGAGTAAAGTGGTTATCTCTACCCAAAGACTGAAGGAGAAGTCTTTAAAAATGCTCCCAGTAACACCACATTGCAGGGCCATTCCTAAATCCATGAGGGAGGTGAGACTTAATTTCAGTGTAGCTTTTCTTATAACAGATGTAGTTTGGGTAGTCTATGAGAAGTCTGAGCTTGGCAGAGAAAATGGAGACTAGAGAAAAGGAAGTCCTCCACAATGTATTTCCAAAAGGAAAAAAACCTATCCTTCTCTCTCTCTCTGGAACTGTGTGTAAAGCAGAGAAAGTATGGAGGAAAAAGAAAAAAAATTATCTTCACCTGGCTGCATTGCTTCATTGCTAGTAAGGCATTGAAGCATTAAGTATTGAATTATGTGCTGGTTACCTTGTTGTACACAAAAATATTACCCAGTTGCAGATTTTTTTATTGTAAGGTTTAAAGAAAATAAAGAAAGAATTCCAGAGAAACCATAGAAATCAGGACAGAAGACATAGAAGCAGAGGATCTTATCTAGCAAGGGACCAAGCACCTCTGTCCTTGGGTATCCATCACTGTGGACACAAAATCATCAGTCTCCCCTCAGTGCTTGCAGGTTTCAGAATAAGTTGCCAAGTTACCTTCTGAAGAAGCTGGTGAAAGACATAAAATCCCTTCTTCTGTAAATAAGGGAAGTGAAGGAGAATTCAGAGAGAAAGCCTAAGACACATTTTCTTTCCAGTTTTTGGAATTATAAAGAAATGATCAGCGGGTGTGTGTGTGGAGGGGAGGGGGGGAGCAGGCAAAATTGTTCAAGTAGAATGTCCTCCTTGGTAATAGGAAAAGGGAAACAAATTCTAAGGCCAGGGTTTTAGCTAATTTAAATCACACTGGGAATTACACTGGTTAACAGAGGCTCAGAATTTTCCTCACTCGTATTTCTTTGAAGAGATTTATATTCAAATAAGCATTTAGATAATTTTAATTTTTTCTTTGTTCATAACACTGGGTTTCTAGTTTGTTTCATTGCTTTCTTTATCACAAAGGTACAAATTCTTTTCTCTGTTAAGTTATTCCTCTGAAGAATAGCTGTGAGGAGCAAGAGGAGGAACAGATTGGCAACATTTGTCAGTGCTCATCTGCCTTTATTATCCCTTGGGGCCCTGTTTTCTGTGTTATCTTCTGTTTTGCTTGGGGAATGCTCTGAGTTTCCAAAAGAGCCTTTAATCATGACTATACTATCAGAGTTCAGGCAGAAAAGCCATGCATGTCTGAGTTTTGATGCTATGCTGAACTTCCTAACCTTTCATGAGGTAGTTCTGGGTGATGCCAATGCAGTCAGTCATAAAAGTTACTCCTTACTCTCTCCCCACCTGCAACTTTTAAAAACAAAGTTGAAAAAGGTTGAATCTTAATGACCTCCTAAGAAGTTATTCCCTTCAGGAAGTATTGGTGCTGTGCAACAGTTGCTTTACTGTGCTGAAACATGAGGTAGAGTCCTACATAATTCTTTCAATGAATTTCAAGTTTTAAGGGTCTAAGTAGTTAATACTTTAAAAAGACTATTGACCTCAAGTAATCCATTTAAGAAGCACACACATCATAACTTTGAATTCCTTAAATGTTTCAGCATATTTTTCAGAAAAAGAAAAAAAAAGAATTTATTAAGTCATTTAGCTGAGCTTTGGTCTGTGTTTTTTCGACAATCTGAGCATGGTTTGCCCTTCATAGCTGTGAATGTACTGACTGTCTCTCTGTCCTCTTGCTTTTCAAGAGGAAATCAGTATTACACAAGTCATGATTCAACGTGCTAATGCTTATATCTTCTTAACGACTGTAAGCTGCTTGCCCACTTAGGTTTAAACTGTTGGCTTTCCTTGTGTAATGGATATAGCAAGTGAATGAATGGATGGATGAAGAATGCCCCACAAGGAGAAATCACTTTAACTAAATTACAACTCCAGTTGAATCGGAAAACAAGATCAGTAAATATTAGCATAGTTATGTTAAACGTATAGTACAAAATTCACAGCTGTAGACAGTGGCTCACAGACGGCTCACTTGTATACTTAACCAAACGAAAAAATTACAGATAAAAGACCGAACACATGAATTGAGATGTTAATGGCTTATGTTGCTGCAAAACCACATATGGGTACCCTGCGTATGCAAAAGCACTTGTTTACGCTTAAGAAACCTTTTCTCCTTGTTTGTGGAAAAACAACTAACCTTCTTTAGGGATCTTTGCATTGTGTAGAAAGATTTTCATAGAAAGGTGAATGGCAGAATGAGAAAACACAAAGATACTACTGAATCGTTCAGGGTACCTAACCGTTGCTGGAGGTGGGAAGCATCTCACCTAGTTTCCAGCATGTATTTGGTAAGTCACCAGTTTAAGTCAGGATCCCTCCACAGACAACAGGGACAGACTGGTCCTTCCTGTAGTTCATGCTGTCCTACCGCTGGTGGCTCCTTTCACAACTGCCCACTGACTGTGAAGGGAATGGGGCAATTAGTTTAGATCAACTCGCTAAACTTTTAGGTGGCTATAGTGAGGTGACATGGAGCTCACCCAGGACAACAAGGCTGCAGAGCGGCAGGGGCTCAGCTGGGGGCCCAGGGTGAGAGCTTAAAAGCGGTTCCCAAGGGAAGGAAGAGGACTGCCTACTGAGGCTTCTGGCTTTCTTCACAGAAGCCCTTGTCAATGAAGCTGGCCTTGAACAACCAGCTAAACTCCTAGGACAGGGGAAGAGGGTCTGCCAGGTCTCTCTGACTCCTGTTACAGAAGGACCATCTTGCCTTCCTCATTAGAAACTGCCTTGAAACCAAGAGTTAAATTAATCCTAATGTTACATCTGAGGTACTTAAGGTTACTATCAACTACAACCCAACCCAAGGAATGGATTCATTTAGCACAGCTCATTTACAGTACTGATCTTTGAAAAAGTTTTTATAGCCACTTTAGCTGGGTGGAGGATTTAACAAAAGCTAACTTCAGCCTAGTGAGGCAAGGTTCTCACTGAGGTATACAAGGAGAGGACAGGGAGGAACACGTTCTGAAAAAGACCCCAAAGCAAGATGGACTTGAAGGAAAAGTGCCACATTATGAGCTAATTGTTGTATGACAGGGAAATTAAATTTTATGCAAGGTTATGACATGCAACAGAGAATTGTAAGAAAGGTAAGCAGGTAGAGCCTTGCATGTGAAAGCTTGACAGCCCTGTGCTGAGTCTCGACAATGAGGAACGTGAGTTTGACTCTGATGTAGGAAAAGAGTGAAAGGTGGTGGAAATGCTAGAGAATGGAGATGTGTGACATGATATCGGGGTGTTGTGGGAAAAACAGCTTGCTTGTCCTGAGAAGTGTGGCAGCAAAAGATGTGCAAGAAACAAGACATCAGAGGATGTGTGGCACATTATGGATGTGAGAAGAATGTAGTGGGATGGGTGGGAGGATGAGATCAAAGGATATGAAAGGAGATGGCAGAGGGGGGATTTCTTGATGGAGGGCAGATGACAACCTTTTACATCAAAGAAAAAAGAGGAAGCAAAGCCAAAATGTATAGAAAGATGAGGACCAGATGATATTATTAATATATCAACCTCCTTTCTTGGAAAATTCTCAGCTCTCTTGAGAATGCCTTTAAAAGATTGGGAAATAGTTTGGTTTTGCTCCTGCATGATATGAGTATAATGGATTTATTCTGTGAGCATGAATAAAGAAAATGATGAACAGGCCAGAGAGTGATGTTACAGTAGAGTGGTTAAGAGATAACAGCAAGGAGTCAGAATATGACTTACAGTTAGTTTTGGCTTCATATCTTCTCATGCAGGCTCATTTTCAATCATGCCTTGTGCATTTAGAAATCTTGGATTTACCTTACCTCACTCTAGTCACTCAGCAAAGTTAATAAAGTTAGGAACCAAGTGGCCCTCAACTGCCTCTGTAATAAATGGAAAGAAATGGGCAGTCAGGTGAGTGGTGTTGCCTTCTGCTCTGCCTTGTCTTCTCCACACTAGCTGTAGCAGAAGACTGAGAGCCATGGCTGCTAGTGTAACTGCCTCACTTATGAGCCTAAAGTTATGTGGGATGAAATGGGGCTAAGGGAACATAGGTGACTTTATCGGTGACTGCAAAGAACTGTGTGACTTCTCACTCTATGCTGAAACACAACGCTCAGCTGTGTAGGTACCACAGACCTACTCAATCAAAGCTTTTGTCACAAAATGGCGTGAATCACAGAATCACAGAATCGCAAGGGTTGGAAGGGA
>BOSO01003426.1:24090-37205 GCA_018403395.1 Gorsachius goisagi
CTGGGCAGCCTGTTCCAGTGCTTTGTCACCCTCAGAGTAAAGAAGGTTTTCCTCATATTCAACTGAAACCTCTTATGTTTCAGTTTGTGCCCACTGCCCCTTGTCCTGTCGCTGGACACCACTGCAAAGAGTCTGGCTCCATCCTCTTGACTTCCACCCTTAAGATATTTGTATGTGTTATAAATAAAAGCTAGTAAAAAAGTCCAGTAGCAGACATTTACAAGGTTCTCTCCCTACTGTTTAAATGGAGGAATAAAATCTGGGTTGGTTATGGTTAGGGAATCTGGAATAAAATCAGGATGCAGATTAACTTAAGGGACTCCATTTTCACAGACTACCAGGATAAATCTTCGGATGTTTTTCTCACAAAATTTAGAATTATGACCACACTGGCTTCACCAGTGCATTAAAGAACTTTCATAAGTGTACTATGTTGCCTTCAGTGATGCTTTCTGTCTCATACACCTCTTATTTCCATGTTACTTTTCCCTTTTCTCTTCTGGTGCTGAATGGTGGTGAAGCAACACAAGCTATAACCCCCTACAGTCATTTTGTGACTACTGACTCACTAAGAGGGGCCATATGTTTAAGTCTTGGTACATAATTCTTCAGCACATTATTATATTTGTTTCTGTTTTAAACACAGTAATAGACATATCATCTGTTTTTAGAAACTTCCATCTCAGAGGAAGTAGGCCAGGAACATGGCAGTATTAAAGAATAACAAAGGAATCCATGTTAAATTGCTAATTACCTGGCACTGTATTTGTTTGCAGCTTATATAAAAATGTGGTGGTATCCCCAAATAATTCATAATGCCTTAGGCGAACAAGCTAGCCCTGTAATACTTTGGCATAATTGAAAGTGATGAAGTGGAAGACTGGAGATGTTTATTTCGGAATAACCGTGTTAAAGTAAAATGCCAAAAGATAGAGAAAACCACTGGAGATCTTGAAAGGAGCAAAGAGAAGAAAAACAGCATGGTCTGGAATAATCAGAATCATAAACACAGTAGCAAACAATTTAATTTTATTTTAAATTACTCCTAAGAAACAAATTAAACAACCAATGAACCTGTGATTGTTAAGTTTCTTGGCTTGGATGCGTAGTCTGCTGTTATAAATGCCTTTACAAAAGCATATTTTACTTTGCACTGGAAGGCATTAGTTTGCTAGATCTAAGTCAGCCACAAAGCATTAAAACTCAGCAGGGCAAATTCTGTCCTCAGGTACATGCCTGAACATCTTTTCAACAAAGCTTGCATTGTAAGAAAAAGCTTCACAATGATAAATATTTTCTTACTCCTTTTCCAGTGAGTCTGAGAAGAACGTATCTTCCTTTTCAGATGCTGTAGTGATGTTGGCGGGAGCTATACAATACACATTACAAGTCTGAATTTGGTTCCTTGTCAAAGAGTCCATGTTGTTAACAAGAGATAATTTAAAAAAAAAGATGTTCTTTCCCCTGAATCTGAAATAAGTAAAGATATTAATTCTCAAACTTTTCTGTTTTAAGAGTACAATATTTGCATTCAAGCACCCACTGAGCAGGACCCTTGTCTCCTTCAACAACTTGGGGGAATCAGGGCAACTGCAAACCACTGACATTCATTTGGGACACATTGGTTTATCCTTTTTCTTTCTTTTAGTGGTGATGACAATCCCCTGGGGCAAGGTCAGTCTAGGTCAGGAAGGAAAGGCATAGAGAGCACCATGAAGGAGCTGGGATGTTAACCTACAGCTGCGGCATGGGTTGGCTGGCAGGCACCAGGTGACTGGCTGCTGTTAATGAGGAGGCAATCAGCTTGTGGATGTTGTAGAATGCTGTACAGATTCTTGTAGTTTAGTATTTCATTTCATTTCCTTCTCCATCCTGTCCTTCAGTCAATCAGCAGTGACCCAGGTGCACAGTTTTGATAGCAACCTTACAAAAATTTTCAGTAGGCCACTGACCAATTTTCTACAGGCAACCATGCTAAAAGTATCATGGCTCCTGCACTGACAGTTCAGGTCACTTGTGTGCAATGTTGCCTTCTGCTACTCTGCATCATACAAAGCCAGGTTTACCCTAACAAAGTCACCTGAAAGAGGATAAACAGGACTCTGCACCTCCCTTTTGGATATCTTATGGCAAAGAAAAACAAAAGAGGGGAGGACAGGACAAGCCTTGGGGGGTACTATGTGTACTATTTACGAGGGGGTACTATGCTGAGGCAGAAGGAGGGAGGGAGGGAAATTCTCTCTCTCTCCCCTTTGTCCCTGCTTTTATCAGATGACAAAAAATAGCTACAGGATGCACTTCCCATCCCGTAGCTCACCCCTGCATTAGTCACTATTGGAAGCAAACATGGAGGGTTTAATAGTTCTCCTTAAAAATATTCCTGTATCTAAAATTAAGCTGGGGATGGAGGGTCAAGGGGGGAAAGGGTAAGAGAGAAGTGATTCTTACCACCTCCTCTCTCCTGTCACATTCTCTGAAGGGACATAGGAGAAACTCTCCAAATCATCTAGCTTTCTGCCTCCACAGCTGATTTCTTTGACCAGAAGAGAAGCCAGAACTCCTTTGTATGGTGTATTACTATATTGTTGTAAGAGGGATGACATTCAGGAAAACTAGGACAGCTTCTAACCCAAGATAGTTAATGTGGTTTTATACATGACTTCAGTGATTAGGCTTAAGCAAACCCATAAAAGGGGGGTTAGCCAAACCCACAGCCTCCATTCAACACCACCAATACTTCAGCATTTGAATGGGAGTTTCATGCATGATTTAATGAACACTCTGGTCTTAAGTTTTAATAAAGGAAAAATTCTTCAGTAATCTGCTCACATGGGAAATGGTGAGAGGCAATTTGCTGAATCAGCACTGAAAGCCACAAATTTTCTAGCACAAAATAGAATCCTTTCCATTTTTTCTGTCAGTGATGGGCAGTTAGTAAATAATACATAAAGAAGAACCAGGGGTATGTTTAAAATTGCACCCTATTATAAAAATAGAGCTGTCAAGCTGGATTGCTGAGGCTTGCAGGGCAAGGGCATTAGCAGAAGAGAAATAGATGCTTGTTGAACAGCTGGAAGACTATTTGTGAGAAAAAGGTGAAACCAGTTGTGTAAATGAGCAATTATGGTGCAAAATTAATTGGTTAGATTCACCACAGTTACAAGCTCTCATATAGTCATTAATTTCAGCTGTGACAGATGAAGATAATGCTACAGTTGAGACCTTGGTGTTTTCTTGTAGCTGAAGCTGTGTATTGGAATGAATTATTGGCCCCAAAAGTACATTGTCTTGTATACAATTTGCTGAGCTGTAGCCAAAGCCTCAGCAATAAATAAATGACTATTCCATCACAATAATGACAAATGACATTGCTAACATGCTCCTAGACGGTTTCACCTCTATGTCTGGTTTTAGTCCTACTAAAGTTTATATTGACCAGAAAAAAGAACAAGAGCGAGTCTTTCCTTGATGTATAATACTGTATTTGTAGTGAAATGGGCATGCTGATAGGTACCCCGTGAGCTGCTGGCAGAGGAACAAGAGGGCTGTTACACACACAGCTATGGTGACACACCAGTATTCTTGCTCTGAAGATGCTCCCTTTTGGTGAGCCTCTCCTGCATTACTTATTGTATAACTAAATAAAATAATTCATAGTCAAGGGCTCCAAACCACTGATATCCATAGTTAGTTCACCATTGTTTTAGGAGGCTGTTGCAAAGTCAGGCAGTACTGCAACTGCTGGAGCAGTGCTTTAAACTTCTTTTTTCCTTAGAGTAAATATCAGACAGTGTTTTTTCAAGAGGGAAGACCTGTGTAATTTATATTTCTCATCTACCCTCTTAATCAGGTGAATTTCCTTTGGGTGACTCCTCCATCAAAGCTCAAAGCTTATAAGATAAATCTTCAGTGCTCAAATATTTTGTTCATGCTTTTTAAAAAACTGAAAAAGAAACTACTCATTTGAAACTCACCTTGGAAGACAAGGTATTCTGTTGCATTCTTCAAGCAAATAGAGTCCTGACTCACCCACTGGTGAGGATTCAGGGAGTATTGAGGGGCCTGAAAACTTCCTTTGCCACCCCCCTTCCCACTTTTCCTGCATATTCCTAAACTACAAACAAAGCTATGAGATGACATCACCTAACCCTGATGTCTCAGTTCAGGAAAAGTATTCTGTCCAATGTATAGGATTTCCATGAACAGAATCAGAGTTTCTCTTTAAAGCTGAAATGTCCTGAGAGGATTTAGAATCAGAATCATAGAGTGGTTTGGGTTGGAAGGGACCTTAAAGATCACCTAGTTCCAACCCATCTGACATAGACAGGGACACTTTCCACAAGATCAGGTTACTCAAAGCCCCATCCAGCCTGGCGTTGAACACTGCCAATTATGAGAAATCCACAACTTCTCTGGGCAACCTGTGCCAGTGCCTCACCATCCTCAAAGGGAAGAGTTGCTTATAGAATCATAGAATGTTTTGGGTTGCAAGGGACCCCTAGATGTCATCTAGTCCAACCCTCCTGCAGTGAGCAGGGACACTGCTAACTAGATCAGGTTGCTAGAGCCCCGTCCAACCTAGTCTTAAATGTTTCCAGGGTTGGGGCTTCCACTACCTCTCTGGACAACCTGTGCCAGTGTTTCACTACCCTCATTGTAAGGAATTTCTTCCTTATATCTGAGCTAAATCTACCCCCTTTCAGTATAAAACCATTACCCCTTGTCCTATCACTACATGCCCATGTAGAAAGTCCCTCTCCAGCTTTCTTGTAGGCCCCCTTTGGATACTGGAAGGCTGCTACAAGGTCTCCCCAGAACCTTCTCTTCTCCAGGCTGAACAACCCCAACTCTCTCAGCCTGTCTTCATAAGAGAGGTGTTCTAGCCCTTGAACAATCTTTGTGTCCCTCCTCTGGACTCGCTCCTAAAAGTCCATGTCCTTCTTATGTTGCAGGCTCCAGAGCTGAACGCAGGACTCCAGGTGGGGTCTCATGAGAGCAGAGTAGAGAGGGAGAATCCCAGCCTGTATTTGTGCTTGGCATTGCCCTAACTCATGTGCAGGACCTTGCACTTGGCCTTGTTGAACTTCATGAGGTTTGCATGTGCCCACCTCTCAAGCCTGTCAAGGTCCCTCTGGATATAACTGATACGAAGAAAAAGAGGTTTTTTTCTTGTTTTATGTCAAGCTTCTCCAAGTTTTCCACAGAAGTACTAGTCTGCTTTTACTCATAAAGGATAAAGAAAATTGTAGTAAATTTCTGAATAAATTAAACAAGGGATATAGCCACTTTTTTAGAGGTTATGTGTTAGGCAAGCACAAGGATTGGTCAGAACACGAGAATGATTTAATGATATTGTGTGATCTGTGGAGAATTAGAGATTCCATTCCCTACACTGGGACAGTGTGGGGCAAGACATCTCCAAAGAATTTTTGGCGTGATAGCTTGCAGATAATGTTCCAAATATACCAGTGTCCTGGTATTTGCCAAACTGACAATTTCTAAGCTGCTAGAAAAACACTGATAGTGTGTTACACTGAACTGAGAATCTCCTCCTGAGAATATCACTTTTCACATTTGATTATTCATGCTGCAAAACAAACTTAAAGAGAAATGAATAAGCAAAAAGTGGAGGTCACTTTACATCAGCTGTAAATACCTGAGAGCAATACGATGTGAAGTAGCTTCAAGGTTTGAAAACACAATCAACTTTTCTTTCAAAAGGCCTTAATTCTTATATAAGTTGTAAAGAAAGCATTATTTTCCTCATACGCAGTGGTACAGTATGAGTACTCAAACAATATTTTTAGACCCCATTTGCTTTAATTGATACCTTATTTAATAGGAAAATGTTATGGGATTTTACTATTCCGAGAGGTGGTCTACAATTTTCTTATTTCCAAGTCTATTTTTCTAATATTACCCAAATTATAAACATCTGAATATTGTTATTTGGCACTAAGGAGAATATAAGCTGAGCTCATTATTCCTTCAAAATAAGAAGGCGGCTTTACTCATTTTCAATACAGATTTGGTGAGTAATATTAGCATGACACTGAATGCAATGAAATGGTGTTGTATATAACACCATATTTTATTAAAACAGGGAAAAAAATCTTGACATTCTATGAAACACCAAGTTGAAAAGGAGCTTGGGAACACTGGTGTCTGACAGCTTACGCATCCAATTACTGATATGTCACCAGAAATACGTGGGAATAAAGTAATGAGATGGCAGTTTCTGTAACAAAGGGTAACATTGTCTTCTTACATCTGGATCACCAGTTTCATGGTATGTATAAATCTACATTTTCCTGTTAACTCTTTACAGTCACACAGATCACCAGATCAAAACCCAGAGTGCAGTAAAACAGGTGCAATGAAATTAATGAGCACGAATGACCACTCTTATAGCTACACAGGACCTTATTATGGTATTGATATTGCCTTCACAGAAATGGATATTATGTTAAAGGAGATACTCAACATATTCTGATCTGAAACTAAGACCATAATCTGACAAAAAAAATTACACTGAGGGAGAGAGACTTTTTGCTGCTTTAGAAACCTCATTTCTCCTAGTCACATCACCTATTTGTGATGGATTTTCCATAGAAACTTGTTTCAGTTTTCAGTTGTTCTTCTCAAATTTAAAATAGGACAAGTGAAACATTTAAAAGCAGCATGTCACCAGCAATTCAATTGAAACACAAACTGAATTTTTCCAGAAGAAAACACTTTATTTATATGTAATGAAGTTTGAAGCTGCCCAGTTCTGGTCAGAATTTCAAATCCAAAGGCCCATCCACTGCAATGAAAGGTGTTTTCATGAGCCAAATCCTTTTTTATCATTTGTGGGACACCATTCTAACCCACCATCTCCAACAGTGCTTAAGTATATTTAGATACATAACTGGCTAAGGTGCCTGACAATAAAGAGCGGGTAGAAGTGTCCTAAAGCAGATTGTCTCCCTTTTTGGCTTTGCATTTTCTACTTAATCAAACCCCAGGCCATCTGCTGTATTGTGGCGTTCATAAAGAAATGCAAGAAAAGCAGCCAACAGGAGGTGAGTGCACTAAAAGGCTATGGTCACAGCATCACATTGAAGACCTCTGGGCTAAGAAGACCACAAGCACAGCACTATTAGGGCATGCCAGAAGGAAAGAGCTATAAGGATGAAAGTCTTCCTTTTTAGCAGAAAGATGATGGGTCTAGTGAAAAAAGATATTTGTGGTTTTGCAAGTTTACACATCTTCTGAAAGATGAGATCATGACTGTGTGATGAGATTGCCAGTGTTCTTGGGCACCTGTCTTAAGTGAAGGTGTTCTGTACAATACTGCACAGCGCGTTTCCAAAAAAAATCACAGCACCACTCTAGTTAGACATGCCAGGGGAGGGAGTGCATCTTGCAAGTATCTACCTTTGGCCCATATTCTGTCACTGAGATCTTCTCCTTTCTTATGCCTGTGGAGAAATAGTCACTTCTGAGCTCATTGTGTTATCAGCAGCATCCACAGCTTTTTTGGCCCACTCTTGCAAGGCCTCTCCTTGACGTCTGAGTAGCACGCATGGAGCCACCTTTGCAGAGGTTATGGTATTAGCCTTCTAAGATAAATTTGTGGTTTAGTGTTTCTAAAGTAATAGTGTAACATGAGTCAGTGCAGAGCGTCTTGCCAAACCCTGCCTCCTCGGCAGCCAGAGCGGCACACGCCGCAGGGCTCTGGCACAGGTGGAGCCGGCAGCTGGGCCGTGGGCCATTTTACTGCCTCACGCTACTGCCTCTTCTTCTTAGGTCTGGTCCTGAGCCCACTTCTCTTCCCCCGGCTGACTCCACTGCAAGTTGGAGCATACTCTAAACACATTTATATAGATTTCTGCTTTGGAATCAGGCAAAGTGTTAATATGTTTATGAATTAGCAGAAGTGTGTATAGAAGGAAATTCTGGGGTGGAATTTAGCCTACAAGGGGTTGTACCAACCATAAAATCAGAGTTCCTTAGGGATAACAGCGGTTTCGGAGCATTAAGAAGTGACATTAAAAAATCCCCCTGCAGAACTCACCTGTATTTGCTTGTATTATGTTAGAAGAGCTGCAGATGTAAGAAGGTGAATTTTATTTTCAGAGTGTGTTTGTGAACTATGCTTCCATCACATCCATACTAGTATAATCAAACATCCTTTATATACAAAGTCTTTCCTAGTAAGTCCTTTGGTTTTTTTAGAGGAATTATTTCAGATTGTCCTTTCAGTGAAATCTTACACTATTTGAAGTAGTAATTACAGAATGCCAGAATTAATTTTTCTCCAATAATTATGTGTCTGACAATCCCAAGCAGTTAACTCATTCATTAAAATTCAATAATGATTTCTCCTATGGCTTTCACTAGCAGTAATAACATACATTATTATGCATCACTAATTTCCATGAAGAACAATGAAGCACTATTTTATTGGCATCTAGAATTACGCCACTGTACTTTGCTGCGTTCTTTTGAAGAGATGATGAAAGGGAAAGTTGAGCAGTCTGGATTAAGTTTACTTCTTTTCAAGCCTTACAATGTTTTGCTACATCAGCAAAGTGTTACACAGACACTCACTCTGAAATATTCTTAAACTGTTTTAATCATTGCATCGCAATTGGGATAAGTGTCAAAGTCCTTAGTACATGTAAAGTTTCTTAGCTGTTAAATTCCTAGGCAATTTTTGCATTATAAATAAAATTTAAAAGCGATTCAATCCTCAGTTTAAAATTAGATGGATTGGTTGAACTGTTTGAAAGTTTTTTGCTGCCTTTTAAAAATTATTTGGCTATTCAGCTCCCACTACTTTTTTCAGGGGTTTCTAGAGCATCCTGTGAACAAACATAACTTCAACAACACCACTGTATTTTGGAACTCCTCAGGGATAGCTCAGTCATCCTCAGGAGTGCTATAAAATAGAATTTTCTACCCTAGGTGGGGGGGTCAGGTCACTAGGTTACTCCTGCCAGGGGAAAAGGTGCAGTAGAGGTATGGAGCAGAACAGGATTGGAGCAAGAAGGGTGAGCTGGTGAGCTGGTATTGCAAGTTCAACGCAGTGCAATACATAGTCATGAAGTAGAGAGCAACTATGTAAGGAACAGGTTAATCCCCTTCACCCATATTCCTTTCACCTCCAGCAGCAGCAGCAGAACCCCCATAACACAAACAATGTGGGACACATTTTCTATACGCTGCTGCCCAAGGCAAGCACTTTCTTTGCCTATTCTTGAACATAGGGTAGATTGGATACTCCTGTCTGGCTGGGTTGGGGTTTGTTTGTTTGTTGGATTTTTTTGTCCTTGCATAGTGCACCATCATTAGTATTCCAACTAATGATTTATTTCTGCTCCTGCTTACAGTGGTGGAAATCTTTGCCAATGGGCAGTGTTTCTACCACTGTACAGCCTGTGAAAGCACAAGCTCTATCCCACACATGCCACAGTGTGCAAACCCAGGATACCAATCTATTGCTACAATTACGCCAGTGTAACTAAGAGCATAAATGGTTTACTGGCTTATTTGTTGTCATAACTTATGCAGGATTTGGCACACAATACATTTAATTATTTAGCTAATAGATTAATTCCCTAATGGAATCACAAAGCAAGAGGATTATGAATGTTCAGAATTCTTTTCCCTTTCTGCCTAGTCGAGACAGATCAAGTCATCCTTTTAAGTATATTCTGCTTCTGTTAGGCATTTAGGTCAAGTAATTGTTTACTTTATGTGCCTGTAATTATTATGAAATATGCTGAATTGCTAGTCACATTTCCCACAGCCAGGAACTGAGGTCCCAATTCATTGCCCTTGCCCACAAAGACGTTACCCCAGGGTAAATTTTACCTATTACAATTCAGCCTTATTTAAACTGAGAATGACAACCTATAGCACATTACAGCTTCAGACACAGATGTGTGTTCCTCGGGGATGCATCAGTAGTCTGGATTCCCAATTCAGAAGTGAAAGCATCCAAATTACCATTCTACAAAAGCTGTGTCTGAACTATTTTCAGCAGATTGCTCATTGGAATCAGGGCAGGTTAAAAGATGCTTCATGAATCGCAAAGAACCTGTTTCCTCGATTGGCACTAGGGAACCTTTTAACTTCAAAACATCATATCAGATCAGGAAACCCAAGAATAAACTAAGCATTCTGGTCTAATTTTGTGTTGTCTGAGAACTAGAAACAGAATTCTGAATATTGCTATTCTGGATTAAAAGAATTGGGGGCCCTATTTACATCACATGCAAGTCCATTTCCACAATGTTCAGTCAGGAGCTAGAGTATTGAACTAGAGCAAATTGTTCCTGCAAATGTGAGATTGTAGGTACACATATGATTGGATCAAAAATAAATAGTAAACATTTCTTCTATACAGTTTTCACCATTATCCATATAACAAAATATGCAGTTCCACTTTTGATAATGAAGTCAGAATATTCACTCTTTTCATTTCTTATTAATTGCATACTCCATGTAAAAATAAGTTGTTTCAAAGGCAGTCTTTGTCACTTCCGTTCATCCAGATCTTTTTGCTACAAGTCCAAGAAAGAGTAAGGTGACAAGTGGTTCATTGTAATATCATTTAAACAGAAAAAACACCTTAAATATTTCTAGAGACAAAAAATAATCAACTTTTAACTTATTGTTCAATACATATACTAATATACCAGCAACTACCACAAGCTATCAGAAGCTCTTCGTTAAAGGCTAGCTTACTGCTGTGTCGCAGATCAGTGTAGTCGTGGCTATCCTTGGCTGAATTCAGAACACCTAACGATTAACATCGATACCAGGCTTTCTGAAAGTGACTCCTCTTTCTGTGTGTGCTACCAGCAGTAGAACACTTAATCACCATTATGGTCCTGGAGTGCTACCGCTATACAGTTGGCATGGGGACTGCCGTTATGAACACCATGGAAGCGAGGGTGTTCTGGGTACTTGTCTACATACAACTGGGCAACACAGATAGATAGAGAGATGGGCAGGACCACTTTTGAAACCCTAAGCCCTCAGGTATATATCTGAAGTGCTGAAAAGTGTAAGAAGGTGTGAATAGTCCAACTTATACTTTCCTCTGTTGATAGACACTGCTGTCTGGGTTGCTTGATAGGATGTTTTCATCAGGATAGATTCTCAAGCTGAGTGAGAGTAAATAACACTGCCAATCAGATTTTTTTTTTCCCCTATAAAATAGTTCTCCAATTTTGGATGGGGGGAAAGGGGAGTATGGTGTGGGCTTTTTTTACAATGGAAAGTAAAAACTAGTGTCTGGTTTTGTGCTGGGAAAGATAAAACAGCAAAAATGCCCACAAACCCAAACTATCAGTAAGCAGACACTTTCCATGATTTTTTTTTTTAAATGGTATATCTTGAAAGAAGATTTCAACAGAAAGTTTCCAAGTAAAGCTACCATGGAGGTCAAACAGTGCAAGTGAATGCACGGGTGCTGCAAGGGTGATCAAATGGGTGCCTCAAATTTCCTCACTTGTGAATGTGGCTGAGTGTTAGATAATCTCAGGGAACACAGGAGGAAATGAAGGTGCCAGAATTTACAGAATGTAACACAGAACAACAGTAGGATAATTCATACCAAATTCCTCCAGCACATTCTGTACTGAGCTCTGAGTTCAGCCAATAGGTGGATAAGCACATCTTTTATTTAACATAAAGTATATTTAACTCTTCAACATACACCATTCCTTTCAAATAACATCAGCCTTTTTATCATTCTTAACAGAATCCTAGAAAGTAAATTGCCATCTGGCCTATGGAGACATTAAAAGATAGGAGAGGAATTTTACAAACAGGGGAGTTACACAAGGTGCTGTCCTCAAGCATTCTCAAATTTATTGACCTGCATCTTCGGTGCACCAGGTCACTTTGAATTTCAGGGACTTTGGAAATTCTAAAGAATCAATATTTGCAAAGACATGAATTTGCTTTCAAGCAATGACCTGGATGCAAGCACATCTATAAAATCCAGGGATGCTTCGCTAATCTTTCATCAACAAGAGATATCAGGAATCACATTCTTTGGCCAAAGTTCTTTAAAATTAAAAATGTAATTGAACAGGAAATGATTTGAAATGTCTTTGGCCTTTAACTCAAAACTGAAGAAAAATGCCACAGGAGGGAAAATATTGCTTATATGCGAGGTGAGGAAAAACAGGATATGAAAGCTGGTGAAAGTGATAGCAGAATCAGACAAATATATTTAGTGTCCCCAAAAGAGTAGATTCAAACCACTGCATTAAATACTCTGTTTTGCATTGAACATGGCTGATTTATTTTGCAGTTACAGCTTTCTATAGTGCCATGTTCTTGATGATGTGGTTTTCTGCTACTCTGAAGCTTTTAGTGCTTTTTACACCTCTACTGAATGAGAAAGGCAGCAAGACACATTTTGTGACAGCACCAATTAAAGCTTCTCCCTGAAGAGTTTTGCTGGAAGGCTGTTGATCAACAGGCTGATGTAGTATACAAAAGGTGCATGTCACTTGTCTGCAGCCACCCTTGTTGATGCAAAATGACAGTGAGGAGGCTCTTCTGTTACCACGTTAGTCACAAAGTGTGTTCTGAAGTGCTCTTAAAGACCTGATGGGAGAGCATACTTGTATACCAGCTTCTAGGTTGGTCTTCATCGTTAAAAGAGCTGTGAATTCCTGCCTCTGGGCTCCTCAGGAGTGTTAACTATGCCAGGATGAGAGTGCCAAGGTGGAGACAGGCACTCTTATGTTATTATGAGATAAACATGAAGAGGTCAGCTCTATTTTCTCACCTCATGCAGACAAGTTTATCTGACAGCAAAACAAAAAGTACCTCATCTCCATTATGCTTTTTGGCTCTGCTATGTTAACAGAGGCTCAAATCACAATCCCAATGCAGCCATTCCTCACTAACTCTGGATTCAGAACCATGTCCTGGCACACACTTTTGATATTCCCCCCACCCTTATTTATTCCAAGGGTTAGAAGTAAGCGTGAAACTGTCTCATAGACGCCCCTACCCGAGGGGATGCGATACTGGACCTGGTGGTCACCAATGCAAGTGAGCTCGTCGGAGATGTCAAGATCGGAGGCAGCCTGGGCTGCAGT